>DWJZ01005468.1:0-14021 GCA_018249125.1 Asbolis capucinus | reverse complement strand
TGAGTTTTGCAAACTCCCCGGCATGCAGGTTTCCTCACGATGTTTTCCTTCACCGTTATAGCGAGTGACAATTAAATGCTTAAAATGCCCATAACTCCGAAAAGTCAGAAGTGCACGCCCTGGGATCCTAACCCGGACCCTCCGAGTAGGAGGCCAAATTCTAAACCACTAGGCTATCACCGCTCTTCACCGCTAACTTATTTATGGTAAAAAAAAATACTGGAGTACATATTAACCATTTTAGTGGTATTTTACTTCTTCTTTGTGTTACTCTTCACCTTGGAAAATGAAGTTTCCTGAGGATAAATTTCTGTACGAAAATTCAATTTAAACACGTTCTGAAGTCTTGGTTACATTTTTAGTATTTAATCAAAATAACTCAGGCATACGGCCTATAAATCTTGGAATTCACTCAGAGGAACTTGCAAATATAATATATTAGTTAACTTTACCCAGTCAAAGCAACGTACAACATCTCTAATTCGATGTTCTACCCAATTTGTCGTCATTCCCTAAAAGATCATAACGCGGTCGTAGCCACGGAGTAGATGTTCATTCAATTTAGACAAATTGTTTCGTCACGCCCTTTAGGCCGTTATTTTTCAGGGTACAGACTATACACGATGAATTTTAATATTTGCATTTTGAAGGCAACGAAGAATTTTAAATATACGAAATCGATGTTTTTACTGGGAACTGAACATTGTAATATATACAATTTACGTTTATACTATGAGCTTGAAATAGAATGGATAGGAAGGAGGAATTGTATTGTCCTATATAGTAGGTTGGCTTTTTGTAGCAGTATTATGCAGGGAGCTTGAAATTTAGTAGAAACCAAGAAGTAAGAGCGTCCTAATTCAGATTACATAACACACATAAATTTAGTATGCTCTTCAGAACTCGATTATTCGTTTCAGTCAAAAAGTAATCTCTAAGTAGAAATGTACATTTTAGAGTCTTTTATTATTTTTAAAAATGATAATAATCATTTTAACAACTTCGCCAGATACTATATGACAAGAGCTTACAAGGTATATAAGAAGAAGCTTACCTAAGTACTTATTAACACCCAGTATATTAAGTATCCTCAGATACCAGTAGATGATGTCGACGCAGTATATGACCCTGCCGACGTCCATCGAACCCTCGCGGAGCCGCAGCGTCAGCCCAACGAGGAAGAATATGATGAAACCGGCGTCGTACGTGTTCCACATATTCCATGCCCATACACTGAACTTATGTCTGTGAATTTATATAAAATAATAAATAAATAAGTAACCATTGATATTTTTAATAAATAAACCAAGGAATACTTGGCATCCGCGAGTATACAATAGTCTGGTGATGATTGTAGGAGAAAAGTTGAATTTATTGCTTGTTTTTGAAATAAATATGGTAAATAAGCAAGAGAATAAACGAGAAACGAAAAGAATGACCAGCCATTTGAAGATTAATCATCAACCACAGGTTATATTGTTTGGTATCTACTTTCTAACACAACAACTGAAATACATCAAATTTTAACTTTGGCGTTAGAATAAGAGTGGTAACTAGCCAATCAGGTAACAATTTATAATGTAAAACAAGTTTCTACTGAGGCATATTGCTATAATTTATATCCCAGTATGAACCAGAAGGGGGGCTGAATCAAAATAAAATGAGGCGTCCAATATCTCATTATTTATCAATAAATCAGGAAGAAGAATTAGCAAGTGTCATAAATAAAGTAGATGAATGAAACCAGGCTCACCTAATAGCAACAGGTTCGGACGTAATAATTTCTCTTAACTTCTCACATAAGAATGTTATTATATAACAAATGGAGTATATCTCCGGCCAAGATGGCGTTAGGTCCATCTTGACTAATACTGTATAAGTAAACATCAGTAGGAACAATATGTAGGCGATCTGGAAAGACAAACAATGTAACTATCACATATATGAATATTTCATTGTGTTCATGCTGTTCAGGAGCCGGCGGCATGTGAGAAAACTTATGACGGAGGACGCGGTTCAAAAAAGTAATGACAAAAATTCTTTAAGCGGTTCTATAAATCGGAGTGCAAGAAAAGGCTTTAGTTTGATTGTTACCGTCAGAATGCAGTCGTTAAACATTCTCAGTTTGTTGTCAAGTCCTTTGTGGCGTAAAAACTTCAAAAGACCCCTCGCGTCGTAATGAGGGTCACTATCTTTGGCTACATTATCCCATATTAGGCCCAGCAAACATTAAATTATTGTCTTATGTTTATATCGCGTGGACGTTGTTGTGATTGTTGTTGTTGATGTTCGGATTTGAAACGATCAACCAAGTTCTTTTATTTTCTCTGAGCTTTAATTGATTTTTATGGTAGTAATATATGTATTATTTTCGGTAGTAGAATATATTACATGAGTTGTGTAACAGAATAATTACGTATTTTTTTATCAATAACAACTAGGTAACAGCTGCAGACATGGATCGTTGCAGTGCTTTTAACGTAATGTCATTTCTGTGATCGTTCACGCCAAACGATAATACAACAATGTATAGCAAAGCCGTTTATTGCGGAAAAACCGACACGCCATATTTTTCTGCACCAAATGTCATTCCCAAACATTTTTGAACGAGCGTTTGGCGTGAATGCTAACAGAAAAGACGCTTGTCCCAAAAGCCCCAGGCTTCAGGCGTTCATAACATATCAAAAATATGTTCACTCGCTTACGAATTAGAAAATGGTCCTGAGTCAAAAAGACGAAAATATTCTAGAAGGTCCGTGGGATAAAATCAGTCTGGCACATGAACCCAATTCCGTTTAATGTAATCGAAGATTCGAAACCCATCAAAATGACAATACAGGCTATATTCATGATTGATATGGAACTAATGGTTTGCTATCAGGACTAATGGACGAAAATGAACTCATTTGTAAGCGTCGTATACTCCAATAGGTAGATTCTAGATGAAAATATGAAATTTATTGGACATAAAACGGTGATAATCAATCAAAAATTAAAGGTATCAACATTTTATTGGTTCGCTGCCATCAGGCGCCAATTGCCTTCTTTTGAGCATGGAGGCTTACTCATAACTAAGTTAAATGTAGATTAGTGAAGTGTTTAGCGAGTAACCGAAATGTGGAAGTTTTGTTCTTCCCGAAGGTACCCGATAAGGCTTAACAGATACAGTGTCGTAACTATAGGGTATACTAGCAAAATGTCATATGTCCCTGACATGACATGGGCCTCGATCTGACAGGGCGCGAGAACTGGCGAGCTCAAAAGTGACCAATATAACAAAATGAAGTAGTGAATACAAATTTTCTATTAGTACTTAAAATCAATTATAGTTACAAAGATCACATACAAATAGTATCTTATAAACATTCAACTATTATTTCATTATAGACAGATTTAGTTTATGCTTACAAAAATTTGATATTTAACAAAAATTGACACAATATTACTATTGGGGAAATATCTCAGTGACTTCTAAAAGTTAAATTAAAATGTGACACATTTTTTCGGGACCTATTCAACGAGCCACGAGCCTCAGTTCGATAGTTAGGCTACTGAACAGGCGATAATCGAGGCTAACTAAGCAAACAGCCATTTCTCGCTTGCTTATCTTTGCTGATCAACGATTAACAAAGCCGGGATATGAGTGTTTCGACAAAAAATTTAGCTAAGAAAAATACAAAAGTAAACAACATCAGTCGATTAATTTTATTAACAGTAATATTTTCCAAGATTTTTCATTTCTCTTAATACACTCATACTATTCAGGTCTTCAGTACTGAGGCCGTATTCCCACATTGCTTTAATCTGATTCCGAAACTAGGTCACCGAATAAGCAATTTAAAATTTAAAATGTTTCACTCGAAAATTCTTCATTGCATTAATTATTTTAAGTTGGGGCTAATGTGTCGTTAGGGAAAAATATATTTAATTTAATTGACACGATTCCAGTAGGAAACAAGGTTGTAATTTAAAAACAGTACTTAATTTCCCAACAGAAAAAACAATACAGTGGCGCGTTAGTAGAGATAGTCTTTTGTAAATTCCTTGTATCTTACACTGCTGTTAAAAGTGTATGAGACAGATTTTGATTAGTAAATGTGATTGACGGTGTTTTTAAAGGTATTATCATACTTCAAATCCAGTAATAAAAGCATCATGGATTTCAAAAACTTTGTATATTATTAACCGGTTGTCTGTCCTGGCTGCGTACGGGTAAGCAGGGTAAGATTTGTATTTTTTATATGTAGGGATCCGACCGTGCGATTAAGAAATCTACTACCTTTTTCGTATATGTACACGCGTTTTCCCACAGTTCGGTGACCCTTCCTGGCCGTAAATACGACAGACGCTTCTCGATGATAATATGAAATTGTAATGGGGAAAGAATATTGAAATTTTGTAGTAGTTTTTCAGTTTATACGTAATAGAAAAATACAAATCATTCCCTTTTAAAATAGATTAATTACTAAGTGTAAGGAAAATTGTATACACGGCAGTACTCTATAAAGATCTCACGGTTATGTAAAGTCTGGGTGAGCAGGAATACGGCCATTGAAATTTTAAATGACCATTGACATTTATAAGAGATATGAGTATAACAATAATAAAAAAAAATAACAAAATCAACCTAACCAACACTTCTATGAACAGTTTTCCTAAACAAAGACAAGGAAATTTCTGGGGGTAAAAAGTTGTATTGATTATCGTTTAGGCCACGTCAGGATGTGTCAAGAGCAGGCATTACATATTACATTATCGATGGTAAGCCTCAGTCATAATTACATAACAAAATCAGTGTTCGTACATATATTCCAAATTGTTCATGGAAATTGAACAGAACAGCAAATTCCGCATGTTCGTCACGTACGCAATTTGTAGGATGTTTGGGAGAATTTTAACAAACAAATTTTCAAATCTTCCAGTTATGTTAGGCATCATCAATCTTGTGATGAATAGATCCCCTAATAATGATTAATAAGTTATATTTTTTTTCACAAATATATCAATCTATTTGGTTACAGTTTCTACTGATACTGTAAGCTTGGAGTACATCTGTTTCATATGGAATTCTAGGTCTAATGCTTTCCTGGAACTAGGCTTAATTATTAAAATTCATTATTCCTTTTCAGAAGTCTCATTATTTATTAATATTTCATATCAAATTACAGTTGAAAGTAGGGGAATTTAAAATATTTTTTGCCAAGTCATTAAAAATAATGAAGGTTTCATATTTAGATGTGCCCGTATCGTGGCTTCTGCTTATTCAAATGGAAATAGGACGATATTTTTGTGTTCGCGCAGTATACTATACTAGATATAATCATACTTGGTTTTACTTTTTAATGCTATGTTTTTTAATACAACAAGTATTAATTTTCAGATTAAAATTATTAATTAAGCACAGATTGACATTTTTAAACTAGATAAATATTGGAGAAGTACAATTACTAATAAAAACACAAATTTATAAAGATACTCACCGAATCGGCCCAGAATTTGGTGATAGGCGCCGTGAAAAACTCGTAAATCTTCTTTCTCAGTCTCAGAGGCCTCATTCTCTTATCTTCTGGCGCGTGATACTCTGGCAACTCCCTGTACGACGGCTCCCATGCTATCTTACCCACTTTTCCATTCTGATCGACACGTGTTTCACATTCGGCCCCTGAGCCAATCAACGCCTGCTTGAGTCCAGAGAAAATCGTATAAACGTTATCACAGTTAGAAATAGACGATAAAGAAAATTTAAAAAGGAGTTTACGAGATTCAGAAAAGTTAACAAAACGTAGAATGAAATAAGTAGATTAATATTTCGGATTAGTAATATAAGTTAGTAATGTTTGTTTGAAATAAGAATATACATACAAAGCTTAACGATAAAGCTTACGATTAAGACATAGTTAATTTGACAAGGATTCAAATCACCATTTAAATGATAGCGAATGAATTTTACAGATAACATTAATTAATGACGTCCATGGTTATTTTAATCCTATATCAAACAAATCACATAAAACATTTACATTCGCCGCAATTGTGTACGTTGCACCTCTAGCATTAAATATGAAAAAGATATATAAGAATAAACGAAAAAATAAGCTGGAAGCGAATGATATTACGAATCGACCCACTTAGTTTCAGATATACGAGTACAGTGAAATAAAATTAAATGAGCATAAAGAGACGATTAACCTAGAAATAATGAAGAAGCTGCGATAGGTCATAATTTAAATAATACATTGGTATTGACTATAAATATAATGTAATTCTTGTCGTGGACATAAATTTCAGTTAAATATAAAGAATTAAGATATTAAATGTAGATGTATTAGGTAATAGATGAAGTGTATGCACAATCCATTCGTGTTTAAGTATAGATTGATATAAAATACAACATTGTAAAGTCAATTTAATTAAAAGCACCCAAACGTTTTACAGCATCATAAAGAAAGGAGAGATTCGTGAAAATTTCGCGAGTACAAAGTGTAGTGACAAATGCTTTGAACAAAATTAAAGCTTCTACGACGAAAATAATATCAATGTAAGTGTATTGTGATATTAGGTAAAAAAAAATTAAAACTAATAGAAGACAAGAAGTAGGCTACTTTTGCAATAAAAGCCTTGATAAATACCACATTTATTTGGTTGTTTTCGAATACGTAATACGAACACAATTTTGCAACATCCATTTGACTCATTATTCCAGTGCATTTCCCGCGTGGAATGAAACATGGCAATGTTATTTGAAATTAAGTACAAATAAAACATGTTAATTAAACTATAGCTACAGTTTGTACTGTTATACTAGAATAATTATTCTCCGAAAATATGTCCAGTTTATGAAAAGATGAAAGATATTGTTATTAATTGTATTAAGGTAAAGTTTGTCACAGTAGAAAATGTATACCGAACAATATGTTAACTAACAAGTGCGAAACTTAAATTACTTTTTTAAAAACCTTTAAGAAATATGTCTTTAACTGCGTCTTCGACTTTTAAATAACTTTCTTATTCAAGTCGAGATAGTATAATAAAACTACAGGAGATTACGTCTTTAGTTATGAACTATGAAAAATGTGACTAGTATATATATAAATGATATTCTTTTGGCTTGGGAAAATATACAAAAGAAATTGATTGTGTTATGCATAAAAAAATTATAAAAATCTCAACTTCTTTTATTAAAAAAAATAATTATGGGAGATTAAACATAAATTGCGCTTACAGTTCTATTTATGTCCAGTCTTATATGTGCAAAAAGTGCAATATATTTAATTATATGCTGTTAAATATATTTTAAGTAAGATTTACTAATAGTGCTTGTGTTGAATAATATTATTTGTGCATTTGTGTTCGTATCACAATCGTAACTCGACAACAACTAGCCAACCGTCTACCTGTGTACTTTTATTCGGTTGTCCTGGTGGTATGATCTTCTTTATCGAGAGCGTACGTTTCTTCACAACTCCCACCTATTTTAACAAGTTCATTTATATCTTTAAAATCTTTTTCTACAGCATTACTAGTTCCGACTTTAACAATCTCAATATTTAATTTATACAAATGATTATTCTAATATGCATTTTTCAGGTTAATTTCATCATTATCCTTTTGTATGCTCGTTGTTAGTCACCGTGTATTATGTACATGTGTTCAACCAGTTGTTTCAAAATCTTTAGATTTATACGTATGTAACATGCTCAAGCGCTATTGCATTTCTAACGGATTTATCTGTGCAATTTTTGACAAACTACAAACGAAATAGTAATAACCACATAGTAGTCATACTATTACCCAAAAAATTTTCATGATATTATTAGAATATTCTAATCTAATGATTTTGAAATGTACGTTTGTATAGTAATTACCCAAGTGAAGAATCTATGATTGGCATAAGAAGCAAGATGGGAAGCAACTAAACATTAAACGTTACCTCAGCATCCGTTGGATCCTTGGTACTTCTATCATCCTCCATGCTCTCATTCTCAAGATGCTCCTCCTCCGTTTGCGGCATCAGTTGCAGTTCCTCTTTCGACTTGAACTCCAATTGTAGAATGTACAGCGGACACAGCAGGCTCAGAATTACCTTTGACATCACGACAAAGCCGATGTGGCAAAGGAAACGCTGCTCGATCGATGCTAACTAACTCACTTTGACTTTAAGCGTTACATGCTACGTTTAACTAATCAAAAGGGGTCGAGACGCCGATTACGCTGAATCTGACACCATTAGCTTGCAAAATTTCATTATTAATGTTAAAAATCCAAAACAGGTAACAAGTCCAAAATGAGTTGCAACATTCGATCGTGGGAATAATCGGCGTCGGTTCGGCATCATGCGATTCCGAAGTTACAAGCTCATTGACACACAGACATCTATGACTCGTAATTACTTATTACGGTTGTTTATGTTAAGAGTTATTCTCTAACATCTATGCTACGACGTGCCAATGACCAGTCTGTGCGTTAACAAGGTGAATGAAGAAAGAAATATTTGATTGAGAATTACTTGAAGTTCGCACCTTTAGGTTGGTGTTTTTCCTTGTTCTGAGGCCTCCCATCCATAGATCGGCGAGTATGATTTGTGAGCAGGGATGAGCTAAGAGTGCACGATGGTTGGCAGCTACGGCGAGGCTTAAGCAAGTTTGTCCGGACCAGTTCTGGAGTTCGCACGTCAACAGCTGCTGCGCTTGGTCATCGTCTTGTCGATAACAGTAATCCAGTAACTCTAAAGCTGCAACACAATTGTTTTGGTTACGGAAGGTTGTAATGGGCTATTCTCAACAATTACCGCAACAATAAAAGTTAACGATATAACTCAGTGACTCATTCTTAGAAAATAAAGACGATTCATTCCGTTAATGACCCACTATTGAACACAGGTCTAGAGTAAACTCTAACAAGCCGCATTAATGGAGATTGGCTAGTGGCCATTCTAAATGTCGAAGCTTTTTATGCCACCCAACAGCCCCCATCGTGGCTTAACGACTGGTAACGATAACAACCGGGACCGATGGTGTTACGTCTCTTCCAAAGTATGAATGCTTTTAACATTATTGTTAACGTAATATTACGTCACCGGTTAACCATTCACTTTCCAAAGCCCACTGTTTTTTAACTTTGCCTATTATTTACGATTGACAAAAACCGATGGGCTATGAGCGCTTTGAAGTGGAAAACAAGTTATTATGTATTTACTTTCTGAATGAAAGCAGTAGTGGGTCAAAAGTTACAATATTGAAGATAACTCATTATGAACGAAATAGGTCAGGTTTTTAAAGGCCGCCTGCCCGTACCTCCTATTACTTAGTTCGGATAAGCGGCGTTTCTGTTTTGAATTGACTATTTACCCTTACTAAGTTGTCTTAAATAATAAACCTTTGAGATTTATGGATAAAATTTATGCGCTAAATCTTCATTCACTGATAATTAGTTTAGCAAAATCGTTAATCAGTTTAACCGCTCAGGTATTCCAATATCGAACACATGCTACTTAAATTGTGGTTTGTAAAATGTGTACATTTCATATGCAATTAATTACAGATTTTGGCAATTACTTTGGCCTCGCGGTAACATTCCACTGCACTAACATAAAATTAATTTTATGGATTCAATATTCGAATCATACTTGTAATACTATCCATCTATCAGCTTTGGACGGTCACTGTTGGTCACGACCGGTCCAGAATTTTTTGAATCCAGTGGGTGCCCATTGTATACTGTTATCATTCCACCTCTTCTTCATTCTTCATCAATCCACAATTATTCCACGTAAGGAATAGGTCTCACACAATATTGTGAAGTTATTCATAACTTGTTTCAAATCGCTCAGAACTATACCGACATAATGTTCAATTACCCCTCAATATCTGCACGTTCTTGAGAGAGTAATTGAGCTAATTTTAATATTACAAGTTTGTAGTTTCATAGTAACCACGTTCAAGAATATCTTGTTTAGTTGGGTAGCCGATACATATGTGCTACTAACATTTTACGATTCCAATACTTTATAATAATGCGTATTGTTGGCGTACATAGAAGGCACTTTGAAAATTCGTTTGAGACTGAAGTTTTTGTTATTGTATTTTCATTTGATATTAGGGATATATTTTATAATAATTATAGCTTTTATGTTATCATTATTGGATTGTTTTCAATCGACTTTTTGGTATTATTGTCTGTGATAGACTTTCACCTGTATTTTATTTAGAACGAAAGGAACCATTACTAGAGTTTTTTCGACAATATGAAATAGAACGCAAAACAATGATTTGCAATAATTGTCAGTTTGTCTGTAGTATGGCGGAGGGCGCATTAAGTCATCGGTCTCGGTTGTTATCGTTAGATAGCAGTCGTCAAGATACATATGTCGGAGGCATTCTAAACGTCAGACCCTTTTGTTGCCTACGAACAACTTCACAAATTCGCAATAAAGCTGCGTGAATATGCTCTAGGCCTCCTCAGTCCTAAGGAGAAGCCCTTGCTTAAAAGTGGGTTTTACTGTCTTGAAGCCACCTAAAAAATGTTACCTTTGGTCTCAAACTCCTTGCCATAGTGCCTCAACTCCTCATACACCTCGGTCTCCATATCATCCTCAGCCGCCTCATGAGCCATCGCCTTGTACAACTTGCACGCCACCAACGACTTCGCTAACGCTTCTTCTCCATGAGTCCACATCAGTAGCGCCATCTGGTGCCTTTTTGTTAGGACCGCCCACATCTAAGGGAGATAAATTGATTGGTTTATTAAGATCTTAATGTCATAGTATTTTCAATGGCAGATGTTATACCAACGGGAATGGTTTAGAAACGTTTACGTCAATGGAATGTGAGGAGTGGAAAAAAAGGAGTTTTGTATTGCTCCATTATATTCAGAACTTGTCTTTTTATTGAATATTATAATTCTAAATCGCTAAAACGTCTAAAACAAAACGCCGGAAAAGTAAAAAATAAATAAAATAATAAGAAATAAATATCTCTGGACAATTCACACACGGCCACCTTACCCCAAACAAAGAATTAGCTTGTGCTATGGTGATCAGACTACTGATAAACATAAATATATTTTTTTAAATACATACTTATACAGATATATACACCCAGACACACAGAACAAACATTCCTGCTCGTCACAGAAAAGTTTGACCTGGGTGGGAATCGAACCCATGACCTTCGGTGTAGCAGTCAGGTTCACTAACCACTAGACCAACCGGCCTGTCAATGTCATTATGTACGAACCAATCTAAAAACAATTTCAAAAACAATAACTAAATTCGTTGCGTTTCTTAATTACTTGAACTTTCGTAAAATATCAAGCGCAGCTTTAGCAGCTTTCAGGAGGGAGAAAAGCTTAAAATAGGCTTCAATAAGGCCGAGCAAGCCTTATTTGCAGGACGTGACCAAGGAGTAAACATTAAAACTGTGCGTGCAATACCTTATGAAAGCTCTGTAGACAGTATGGTGACGCGTCGCGCCCTTCAGGCATTCAATTTATTCCCGCTATAGTTTTAATGCTGTGAAAAGAGCTCCAAGTTTTTTTAATTAGAAATTACTTTTAGAGACAAACAAAATTGTATATTTCTGCAGCGTAGTCAACCAAGCAATGGTGGTTTGCTCCAGGCTTTCCTAATTGAGCCGTGCTGAAAAAATCATGTACTCGCAATTTTAATTGGTTCAACGTACCAAAGTAATTTTATTTATACTAATTATAAAACTTTAACTGGTTTAATTCTGTGCAATAAGTATTTTTTGAAAATTTTGATGGTGGGAGGCTTTGTTATCGATATACAGACCAAAACATTTTTTTTTTAGATTTGTTGCCTGTCTGTTCGAGCTTCACACAAAAATCACTGGACAGATTTAGATGAAATCTGGCATGGTCGTAGTTGAAAACTCGAGAAAGGTTATAGGATATGTTGTATCCCAGGAAAATGCTTAGTTCCCACAGGATAATAAGTTAAAATTAGTATGGCAATTTCGAAATCAATTGACCAATTTAGATGAAATTTTGCATGTTTATGCCTTATGTAAAGAAAATGGTTATAAAATACTTTTTATCTCAAAAAACTGCTTTGTTCCCGTGGGAAAACTGGTTGAAATTAGTATGGCAACTCTGTTATCATTGGACAACTGTATTTCGGAAGCGAAGCAAGGGAAATTTCTATTCTTAATTATAATTACCAGATAATTAAAATCATTATTAGAACGGATTAATAAAGTTCACAACTTCTTCAAGAAGAAGTGTACGGGGAAATCCCAGGCGTACAGGTTTTCACGCGATTTTTTCACACATACACATACATTTTGGAAATGAGAGGGCTTCTAAATGCTGATTCTAAATCAGGCCTCTCGTTTTCAAATCGTTACTCCCTGATTTTATATGTATAACATGGCTGTTATTTGTTCTTTTCATGACGCAGAGAATTCTTCGGAGTATCTGTACGGGGGCGTTTATTATGAGAGAATAAATACCAAAAATAATTCGTTTCAGAATGGACAAGAGAAATAGAACTGATGTATTTAATTGTATTTAAATTCAAAACATATTTCATGTACAAATTTTCAATACAATTATGATTTTTTTTAAACTACCACAAATTGAATATTGTATTCAAGGTATATCTCGTCAGAAGTGCGTTCTCGAAGATAGCTGAGAGAAAAGACTAGCTCAACAATTACGATTTGACTTCCACGACGACTTTATCTGATGACCCATATCTCAAGAAATGAATGCTTCGAATGACGGTAAAATTAACTGCTTTTTTACCGCTTTGAAAGCAGGATACCAATTTGACACCTACATATGTATATTATTGGGAATGAAAAATAAATACCTTCAGCTCATTTATGACGCTTATTCGTTGTTACCCATAATTATGCCACTAATGAGCACGGGGCTCTTGTCATGATATAAGGGATCTGGGCCATAGTCCACCCAGAACGGGATTGGATCCTTTTGACGGAGAACGTCTCCATCAAAGGAGTATCGAACAGGAGAGGACCATAGCCCAATACGCAGGGGACCTCCCCTTGGTGCATTTTACACCCCGAAACCTCTCCATTTGGGATGTCGATCGTGGGATGGATGCTGATGCCTTCGTCCACCACGCTGGCCAAATGCGGATTGGTAGCCTTGACATCTTTGACAATTTTTGTGAAGAATTCTCAGGAGTGGTTTCCTCAAGATGTTTTTCTTCACTGAACTGATAATTAACTTCTAATACATTCAACTTCTGAAAATTATAGGTGTGCAGGGTTTAAACCCAGTACTTTCCGTTCGGAAGACCAATTTTAAACCCGTTAGGCTAGGACTGCCTATGAAATTTTACTTGCTACAAACTTTTATGTTTATACTCACACTAACCATACTAATATACTGTATATCATATATATATATATATTAATTAATAGTTCCTTATGAGAGTTTCTTTGATTCTTATTCGATTTTTTATTCTTTTTCTTTCTTCCGGCCTACACTACATAGTACATAGTCTTTAGTTTATCATTTACGAAATAAATGCATTTCATTTCGATTCATTTACGTAAATTATAAATCTTCATGTGCAAATACAAAAGTAAAGGTATAAACATTAACTATTTAAATCATTGATATTATTGATTTAAAGACCGATTTAATTTTAAAATTCATTCGAAGTTAAAATATGGTCTTTATGTCGTTCAGTCAAAGTCATTTACAGGCGCACAGAACTTTGAAATTAATGAAAGAAGGTATTTCTTCAGACCTTATAAATTACGTTATCAATAACATTCTGTAAGGGCTAGATTTTTCTTGAAGATTTCAGTACTTATTAACCTTATAAATTTTTGGAAGAACTGAAAATATAACGATATCTTTAAACATGGGAGACGATCTCCTACTAGACAGGCCTGTTGGTCTAGTGGTTAATGAACCTGACTACTAATCTGAAGGTCGCAGGTTCGATTCCTCCCCAGGTCAAACTTTTCTGTGATGAGCAGGAATGTTTGTTCTGTGTGTCTGGGTGTAAATATCTATATAAGTATGTA
>DWJZ01005467.1:0-14027 GCA_018249125.1 Asbolis capucinus | reverse complement strand
CAGAAAATGTGTGAGCAGAATAGAAGAAATTTAAAAATAGAACTTCTAGATAATTCTGGAAAGTACAGGAAAGCAAATGAAGTAAATAATGTTTATTTTATGTAATATTTTTCAGAAGACTTATGATAAACCTTTTTTTAATTTGGATCCAATACTGTTGCTGAATTGCGGTGAAGAAACAGCAAATGAACTTTTCGGACACAGCTCGTTTTGAATACGTAATTACAGACATAATAAGAAACAATCTTGGATTAGGTTCAAAGTAAATTTTCTATCGTCAACAAGGTATTTACTTATTACTTACGTCAAGTCAAACCAAGTAAAACAGCATATATAAATATAAAACTAAATAAAATGAACAAAATAGATTTCTAAAACGTACATCTTCTTTATAATTTTAAAATTTCATTAAAAAATGTATGTGTATCGGTGTCTATGAGTTTCTTAACTTGGTCGCTCTTTCCGGAATTTTGTTTGAGTTAAACGAATTATAAAATATCATAAATCGAACAACTTAATGAAAAAAATTAAACGGCTATTAGCTGAAAACACGTTTCGTTTGCATGGTATTATAAAACCACACTAAAGTTATTTCTAAATGGCCGTGTTGACTTATCTTCTGGACTTATGGCCTAAAAACACTCGCTTTTTGGCGTCAGCCGCTATCCTTTTCACCGGATTGGTGGGTCACTGACGAAGCGTGGTGGAGTAAGAATATGCTTCCCTCCGTGCAATCTTGAGAAGAAATTCTTTCTCTGTAGTGGGAAATCTTGACCACGGGAAATGGGAACTTACCCAGGACAAGATGGTGTTCTTGCCAGGTCAACGCATTTTGTAGGACTGACGTCGTTAGCTGACGCTCTCCAGGCTCTCCCCAGCTGACTTTGACTTGGGGACTCGCAGCACCCATCACTGTCGATGGATTCGTCTGTAAAGAATAATTAACTAGGATTCGCCTGCGGTTTCGCCCACGTACATAATATTAGTAAGGATAAAAGAGAAACCCATGCCCATCTCAAGAGAAACAATCTCAAATGTTACTGCATTGATTTTATTAAAAATAAATGGAACTTCCTAGGTCAGTAGATTACATGAAAATATGTAAAGAGAGAAAGAATGGCTATACGGTTTTTGTTTATTATTATACTGATATTTTGGCCAACTTGAATAGACATTGCAACACTGAGGCGGTCTTACAGTTAGTCCATACCACTGGGTATAAATATCAGTTTTTTAATTATAATCGTGAGTATCCGTTAAAATAAATGTTTCTGTAATGATAGAAGTACTATACGTACATATATACAAAGAGGTGTTGATAGGATTTTTGGTAAACCCAATTCTGTTTCAAAATAACTTTATCTAGTTAAGCCGTAGCCTTGTAGCTAAGCTTTTGCTACGGCGTAGACTCTCGTAGAACTGACAGCTGTAATAGTCTTTTGAAATGTACGGATGTTAGCGAAACGAAATAGGTTGTTTCTTGGCGGTGGATATCATATTTTCTATTTCTATTTATGTCGTCTTGAGTATACTATGTTAAAAATGTATGATAAAATAATAACAAAGAATAAATAAAAACTTGTAGTTTATCTTTTCTATTTATGGTTACATTTGGTGTTTCTTCAGCTGAAGTGAAATTTACTATTTATGATGTCATAATATGATATTACTGTAGGTTAATTGAAACTTTTAGGTATGGCTTACGAAATAGCAACGTCACTCAGCGTTTAACATAATAGAGCGGAATTGGGTGTATTTATTTTTACATAATTAATGACAATTCTTTAATTAAATAATTATATAGATGGTTGACTCCTAGGACATGATTACCTTAGTTATGTTGGCAAGGTCATATATTTGAAATCAGAAAACCAGATTATTTCCACTTCTATCCTTTTGTTTACTTAAATGCATCTTACTACACAATATTTGCTAGACAAGAAGGTTATAAGATATTTGGGTTGAAATCTAGGTATACTGTAAGAAAAAACTTAAAGTACCTCTACAGGATCCCAATCTTGATAAATTTATAAATATTCCTTCGTTGTCGCTGACGCTAGAACTTGACTGGGGTTTGGGGAATTGAGCGCTGCAAGCCTTTTTTAATACACTCTGGAACAAATATCAACAGTTACACAATCGTGTAGTAAAAGACAGAAATGCCGTCTACTTTTCTCTGCAGTTAACACCCAACATTAAGTAACCAAAATCATTTTACCATTCTATTAATGATTTTGTATAAAGTTTTTCTAATCTCGAGTAATTTATAAACACCAATTTTACGGTTTTCATATTAACCACCATATTAGAGATTTAACCACACAACTCTTCAATATCACTAGATGTGTAGTAATAACTCTTAAAAACGTACAAATGAAATATTTTATTATTACTTAGACCAAATTTTGACACTATTTGTTTACTATCATCGAATATATTAGTGAATGAGATATTTTTTATGTATAATACTGTAGTGTATTAATTACAGTTTAGCGGTACTGGGGCGGCTTAGAATACAAACCCCAATCCCATGCTGGCCCACCAGGGTGTCGTAAAAAGCATACAGAAGTCAACTGCTCGGTGGTAGGGCTTCGCGGAAGGATGATTGTATTTTGTGAATTCCGTCTGGCTGGCTACCACCCTCTTGCTTGGATCAGCCGCTAAACGTCGTGTTCCGGCTGGGGGTTTGAGAGCCAGTTCTCCTCTTTTTCTCCCCGTCCTTACTCCATCCTCCGCCCCATAATTCTATTGTCTCCCGTCCTGAAGTGGTATGATGTTGGTGTATCTGGGGTCAGTTGCTGTCATTATTGATCCCACTTCCTTTGGCAACATACCGTTTCCCTTGGTTCTTTCTCATCCCTGTGTACGTAGACTATTACTTCCTCCAGGCAGGCAATGCGTTAGTAATACCCCATTCTGGTGTTATTACCGTCCATGGACCGCGGCGACCACATACCATCAGGTGACACATCTGGTCGTTTACCTGCTTATCACATAAAAAGATGGCGATAAACAGTTGGCCTAGTAAAGATTGTTTTCAGAAATACTAATAATGGGGTATGGAGATAGAAGGATGAAAGTTTAAAGTTGTAAGGTCCATCCGCATAAACAACACCTCGTATAATATTAACGTGAACGTAGTATTTCTACTCTGTGTATGGGAATGACCGCTGATATAATTGCGGATCTTGCAATAATTCGCTAGTTTTGTATGTGAATGGCGAAGGAATATTTTTTGGCTTTCGGTGTTCATGTGACTGTGATAATTGGATCAAAAATACGTCGTAATTACCTGCTATTACACTAAGTTACTACCAGATATTTCACTAAGGTAATTCTCTCCAAAATAAATTCCTACACACAGAATGTATAGTATATTTTGTACGCGGTTAATATAATTTAAAAAATAAATAACTTGAGTTTGACAATACTGTACTACAAAGAAACTTCATACTGGAAAAGGGGGGAAAATAATTTTTTTAATTAAAATTTAACACCATTGTCCTATTGCCATAAATCCAACTTTTCATTAACGTGATATTCGAAATTAAATGTTCTAATTGTACAGGGTTTTGTGTATTATTTTTGTGTTTTTATGCCATTTCAAGTAGTGTTTTTTGTCATATAACATGAAACGGTGAATTTATATAACTGTACAATTATATGTGTTTTATTTTTTAAAAACGAATACAGGGAGCGGAAATCTGCATTATAATGCAACGTTGGGAACATAATAATAAAGAAGTTATTATTATTACAAAAACAGGATTACCGCGACGGTTTGAATTTGGAACACAGATTATATACGAGCCAGTGCGATAAAATTGATTATAACTTATTTATAGGTTATTTTTCACAAACAGTGTAATAAAATGTTGGTGTCATAATTAAGAACTCAACCATAGATAACTTTTACGCATAAATAAAATAATAATTGTAATAACGTCACATGCGTGATTTAATATTTTTTACATCGGATCTTTAACTTTTAATTTGACAAGTTGCTACAAAAATTGTATATGATGGTACTATCACCTCCCTTACTGGCTTATTAGGGTAAATATAATTGGTGGCCTCGCCTCGTAATGGCCCACTACTGAACACGTGTCTAACTGAGAGGGGACTGAAGCATGCTTCACCACACTGCTCCCATGGGGATTGACGAAGGGGTTAGTGACCAGCTTACGTGTTTAACGTTTTTACGGCACCTGACTTGGCTTAACGATTGCTTCCTGGCGATAACAACCACGACCGTGTCTTAACGTGCCCTCCGAAACACGGAAGCGATAAAAATGTTTTGCCACTAGGGGTCTCCTTGGTACCGCTTGGTACGCTGATGCTTAACTTTATTTGTCACTTAGGAACAACGCAAATTTCGTACTGAGCGCTTCTCCAAGAACATCTTCAACGCTGGCTAATTTACGTCATATAATATATATGTGTGCGTAGCTCACAGGCTAACCTTCATGTATTTCGCGTAGCCCGGCTGTTACCTCCCTCCCGCTGCTAGGTTACCTGATAGGAATAAGGGTCGACGCGATGACCTGGACGCATCTGCGCAAATCAATACTGCAGCGGCCCCTCCGTGTCACCATTAGTTCATCTCCATTAGCCGTGGTTAAATAAATTTAGATCATGTCATTGTCATCCCATGGGCAAATTCATTTAGTTGACCTTGGGTGAAGAGAGTTATGTATGAATTATAATTCCAATAAAATGACAAACGCACCAATATAATTGTTTATAAGGTACTAATCTATGTTAGGGTTCTATAGTCTATGGTAATTAAGGGACACGATAATTTAGTTAAAAGTAAAAATTGTATATGTACAAAGTTATAATATGAACAAGTTAATGTTCATGATGAGCAGCGTGGGGGAGGATGTTCCAGGCTTATGAATTTATGAGGAGAGATCCATGCATAATAATGAAGACTTTTGAAGATTCCGAATCCATATTGTCCTCTCCACCGGGACGTCCTGGGTTCAAACTCTCCGCGCTCAAAATTTTGTTCGTATTAAAAGTTGATTATATCTTACTACGGCGAAGGAGAACGTTGTGAGGAAACCTGCACTACCGTAGAGTGCCCTTCACACTGTGAGTGGAGAGCCGAGCCCAATAATGGTACAATTATGGGTTCAATGATGAATGCACATGAAAATTTACCTAACTAAGATTTCTTACAAGCAGTTTGTTGGATTGGTTTGCTTATAAAACAGAGTAGGATATGGCATGATATTTTTACTGTGACAAGGCTAAAGACTACCGCTGGGCTTTCCTTGCCCACTAAAGGATGGAAGCGCTCATGAAATTTTAACTACTAGCAGTCACCCATATATTATCTTCGCGCACTCGCTGTTGTTTATTACCTAGCACCACACAATTATTCACGTATAACGGAGAATTATTATTGTTTAGTCGCTTAATAAGTAGTTAAACAAATTACAATTTAAAACTCATGTAGATACTGTTAACATATTAATAATGATAAGTTATTAAAAAAGGTGGAATATATTTTATTTATGAATATACCAGTCAGGGTGCGGCCGCCCCGACCTAGCTTTCTAGAACTTTGGAGAGTTGCGGGGAGTGGGGGTTGGGAATTGACGCACGCACTGTTGTTCGGAGAAATCCTAAAATATCATCGCACCCGGGCCTTACACCCTGGAGAGAGCCTGCTGCTGCACTTCGCAGCCGCCCGTCACCGCAGGCGCTCGCTTCCGATGTAAGCGCCTCGTGTACCGCGTAGCCGTACGTAAGCTATTATTATTTTCTTTCGCTTATAATATACAAGTGTTTGAGATTTAAAAAATGAAATTAAATATTTTTATGAAGTGCCTGATTTATTTGTGCGGATTAAATTATTATTTTTAATTAAGACTTTAAATGTTTTTTCAATATGCTATTGTTTCGTATAAGTGATGAAGTATTTTCAAAATTAAATTTTAATAAATATAACAATCATTATATAAAGAAAGTTCAAGTGCGCGTATAATAAATAAATAAAAAGTGTCCAGTGCGTTTGTTAAGTCTTATGCAATTATGTTTTTAAAGCTCAGATAACCTTTAGAAATAAAATTTGATGCAGCGGGAAGTTGAATTGGCACCATTTCAATTCCCGGATGGGTCACATTACATTATTAAATACATAATTTTTTCGTGATCACTAATCACGTATCAAATATTTATGATATTTGCTATTGCCGTAGCGAAATATGATTTATGAGCGTTTTAAATATTTATATCCTGGGTCATTGTTTTCCGGCACCACCTGTTACACTCGGCGTTTGGGCGAAGCTCAACAGCGCCGTTGAGGACAAACTTGAGTATCACCCTTATTTTTCAGTTATAAGGTGCATTTTTAAATGTACGATAGGCAGTGCAGTAAATCCTTTTAACATGTTTTTAACAGACTTGTGACTATGCAAGAAAAACAACCTGATTTCTGCTCACTTCTAGTGGTAAAATTTAGAAGGTATGTCTATATTCCGTTTGTCTCATCAGTACAAAACTTGTAAAAAAACCAGTGAATGTCACAGTTTGCATAAAAACCCTCATATTTCATGTTTAACACACTAATGTTTTGGGCCGTAACAGCTTTTCAATGTACAATACATGAGTTTTGTAAAAAATAAATATAAAGGACGTAAAAACCAACTTTTAATGTATTATTTCGACAGAAAAAGTATTACATGTTTTATACGGATGAGAAAAACGTAGATACTATAGACTAGAGGGAATTTACACATGTTCAGTTTATGTACCTATATATGTATATTATGTTTGTCAAATTGTCATTATTATAAGCTTACGTAGGATTTAAGGATAATGGAATTAAATAATGAAATTACATAATTTATCTTAGTACTCAGTAATTAATGATTTATGCATAGGTCATACGTTACGTGTTTTGTTAGCTAGTTAATAAGCGGCATGTCTACCGTCTGTTGTATTCTGAAATCAAAAGAAAAAGAGGAGGATTGTCGCGTAGATTCAAGTGTTAACGAATTTCAACGTACGAGTAAGCTGTCAGAGCTAGGTGGCTCTGTGGGACATGGTGAGACTATCGACGGAGGTTCATGGTTCGACCTCCAAGTTTTATGTTATACTTTATAATTTTAAAGAGAAAGAAAATGTTTTGATGAATCAGGACGAAATAGAAATTAAAGTACAGGATACAAAATGTTTGAACGGAGCGCAATTGAAAAGAAAACATAGGACTGAAAATGTGTGAGCAGAATAGAAGAAACTTAGAAATAGAAGTTCTAGATAATTCTGGAAAGTACAGGAAAGCAAAAGCAGAAATTTGAAAAATGTTTGAATATCGAATGTTACTTCGAAATTAGGGGTATATAAGGCGGTCGGGGACCCGGAACGGACAGTTCGGTTTTGGAAGGGAATCCGGAAGAAATCTGAGAAGAAAAATGAAATGACAAGTAATGATTGCATTAGTGAATAATGCCGTTAGTGTGTACAGTGTCGCGAGTATGACGAAATCAGTGCAGTGACATTTGTACCTGTGGTTCCCTCTGAAATTTCTAAATAAATAGACCATCTACATAAATCGGCCTTATTAATTTCCTATCCCGAACCCACTGCTATAACAGGAGTTTCTCAGTTAGTCTGTATTTTTATATGGGTACCTTCCTTAAAACTTTTAACGAGTGTACCGAATCAATTTTTTTTTGTTCGCAAACTTTTTTGTGCTTTGTCATGTAGTCCAACTTTATTTAAAGCGATATCTAACGAGTAGTTCTTTCCGATTTCCCTAATAATATGTACCTATTCTTAGCTTGGTATTAGCTACATCTACGATGATATTGATGTTCTCATTTTATTAAAAATATTTTATTACGACTAAAACTGTATATTGTAATTGGGATGTTTAAGGATGTGCGTTATTTGTGTTACAAGCTGGTTAGGGAACAAGCAAATAAGTAATGTAAAATATCTTGTAAATGTTTAATTTGTAATATGTACAATAACCTAGGTAGGTCAATTGAACTGGTCTGATGATGGACCTGGGTGGTGGAACCAGTCACCCGGTTGTACCTAATATCGAGGGTAAACTAATAAACCTGGTGCCTGTATTTTGGAAAATGCAAGACTTCATTTACGGCGGTCTGCCTTGATTGGCTTTGTTGATACGATATGAAAGGTCCTTATAATCTAATATATGACCGTAGGTAATGCTGTGGTTGGGTATGCACTAGACGTGGTGTTGGCTGTGAGGGGAGAGTAGGGGGGAACTTACCGAAATCTAGTTATGATCAATCATCATTTAGTCGTCCTTAATTTAAATACTTAAATAAACATAGGCAAATTTTAAATTTTGTGACTTTTGCCACTTCCAATTTCATTAGACAATAACAGTAAAATAAGGAAAATAACTTACTATATAATGTTTATGTGTCTCCGGTATGGAGGGTCGGCTGTTGCGCCACCTAGCTGCTCGTTGTAAGTCGTAAAGTCTATGGTGAGACCATGACGTGTTCATCCCAAGGAGCTCCTCCACTGCTTCGGCTCTCTGAAGTGTAAAAATACATTTTTTTGTTTCTAATCGAGTTGTCGTCTCTTGAAATTATTGTTCGTGAATACAACAACGCCAAAGAGTATGGCTTCAATCTATTGATGGATAGTCACTTCTAAGCACGGGTCTCTTCTTACACTCGGTGCTTATCACTTACTTAACCAATTCAGTGGTTTCTGAGTTGCCACACAAAGTATAGCTGTAATCTCGCAGGGATATAGTCGTTTAACGGGATAGAAAGTATCATGTGATCTTCCTTACTACAAGGACTATCTAATACAAAAATAATTTATCAATTCGGATCAGAAACCCTAAGATAAGCTCTTTCAAACAAACAAACTTGTCAGCTTTATAATAATACTAGCTGTACCCGCAGCTTCGTTTACCCAGATAAATAGTTTATTTATTACCAGTGAACCATATCCGGGATATAAGTACTAACTCTGCTAAGTTTCATGGAAATGTATCCATGGCCTTTGACGTGATGCGCTTTCAAACAGACAGACAATAAAAAAATATATTTTCCTATCTCGATATTAGAATGCCACTTCACTAAAAATTTCATAAAATATTCAATGTACAGAAAAACGGCATTTTGATTTTCATCATGGTATAGAACATTATATGTAAATACCTAAACACTTATACTTGAGACCTGGTCTTTGACAGTACAAAAGAGGTTTAGAGCAGAAACTAATCAAAGCTAGGTAAAGCAAATAAATTAAAGCTTGGAAGCGCTTATTTCCGCCAGACATCTCATCCCTTTGTGATCTGGGAAACTTCAAAGCAAGGCTTAACAGACTTATAAGTTAGTGCACAGATTTGTAATCGAACATACACTTAGCCTAACTTAGCGTAATAAATAGAATAAATATATGTATATTGTAGATATATGTATATTGTAGATACCTGGTGGCACGGCAGTGCTCCCGCCAAGTCGAACAAAACAGAGGCACGACCATACCATCATTTTATCGAAGCAGTTCAAATCAATTTTGGAACTACTACATACATAGCAGATTTTAATATTTATATCAACCTATAATAATTTTACCAAAACAAGATTCCTTAAAGAACAATGTGAGTTGGTAACTAGCTAACGTCTAAAGTTTTTCTGCCATCCGAAGTTTTCGACAAGGTTTTACTTTCAACATGAAAAAGAAAAAAAGGTTTGAAGCAGGGGTTTGACATTTTCTCAGGAAGTTCGTCAGCCTCGAAAGTAAGCCCTAAAACTTTTTATTTACGCAACTAGCTTCATAAACAACCTGAAAATAAGTATCCATCTGTCACATAGACTTGAGTTTGGAGTCAAGTTGTTGGCAACTTACTTGGTTACAGCTGGCCGATTCACGTTTCATAAGGCGTAGCGATATCGAACTTTTTGTTAAAGCGTTGATTGGTATTCACATTCATAATCGGTTTTCAACCGCACCCCAACGACATCGATCCGAAAGTCCTGTATTCCGATCATATAGAACTGAAGTTCTATAAGCTCAGGTAAATAATAAATAAATGTGACTATCAAATTCGAACGAGACTGCTATGAAGGACTTCTGAACTTGAACTACTTTGGTTTGACTAAACTTGAACTAATTGGTAAAATAAGAACCGGCCGGCAGAGCCGTTCTTTAATATTAATTGATTCACTTACTTCTCGTTTCTGTTCTTCCTTAGCCTCTATTGCCCGTTGATGCAGCAGTTCTAGATCCAGCTTTCTTACTTCTTCCGCTTCTCTTGCCTGACATTCTTTCCCCTGTATCATTTTAACATATTATTGATCCGAGCTAGTGTTTAGTGTTTTTGTGCACTAGTTTATCGAGCTCGGCACCTCGCATCGATCTCACGGATTAAGAAGTATCGGCCGCAGGCGGAAGGTTAGGAACTGTCAGTGACAAAAACATATGAGAAACACCGTACATTGGAGAGTATGCAAATCTGTCACTTCAATTATTACCATTAGGTTTTTAAGCCATGTCGGAGACCTTAAGACGGCATAAAAAGCTTCGGACACTTGCATTAGCCGTTAGTGACTAATCCATCATAATCCACAGGAGAAACTTGGTACAGAATATTCTAGGCCTCCTAAGTATGAAGAAAGATTAATCAGTCAATATCACCATTGCTTCGTACCAACCTATAGTGCACTTTGAGAGTTCATTATATTAAAAGATCCATAGAGAAATACGTAAACCGCTAGACCTTGCATGTAGGGCTATCAATTACAGAATTCAAGTGTGTATGGTTGGATGTTGAACTGCGTATTTATAACTGGAGGTAGTTTTTGAAACTGGTAAATGTATCTATAAATACATAAAACATTCACTCAAACCCTCATACAGATAGACAAGATCATTATTATATCACAAATAACACCAGTAGAATAAACATTTATCCGTCACATAAATTTCTGCTTTACGCAACAATGGAAGCCACAACCTATCACTTCATTGTTTACTTTTAGCACGTATCAATAATCAGTTTTAAATGATTTATATCATTTACCTTTTGCATCTGCCGCTCATGCTCAATTTTTTGTTGTTCCAGTTCTTCCTCTGGAATTGGAGGGGTCTCATCACCGCTGGACGCGTGTTTCGCGCCTGAAACATTAATATGTCCCAGGAGTCAAGGTTGGTTCGCTTGGTCTCATGTCTTTTGCTTTTAAGTAATCATTAATGGATCTGAGTACGGCAGTAATGGGTCTCTCACACGTAACGAGTACAGTGGCGAGGCAGCAAACCGATACTGAGCCGAGAGAGCTGGTTGAACAAAAAATGTAAAAGAATAATATGCATAGCTTCTGAACTCGGCCGAGGGCAGTGTCTCGCCGCTTAACGTGTGACTTAACCTATACGAGTAAGAACATTTAACTGCCATGGAACTGCGCGGGATCCATTACAGTAAGCCGCTTTTTAATAATAAGTAAATCTTGGCTAGACACGCTACCGAGTAACTGATGAATAAGAGTAATTTTAATAGGTATTATAAAATAGTTCAGAAAATATTACATGAACTATACAATAAATATTATATTTGGTCTTTAATGGCGTGTAATTTATTAGGATCAATTGTAGTTATGTTGAAGTGAGGAGTTTAATTCTTTGAAGATGAAAAGGTTAGTAATTCTGAATTTATGAAAGTGAATCCCATTGTTTTGATTCTGCAAGTCCTGGGAATAGTGGCAAGGAAACTACCTTCGATGGTTTGGTTCTTGTCCACATAGCGTTTGTACTTTCTTGGGTACTTGAAAAGACATTATATAATGTTGATCGTCAAGCTTCAGTAGAGCTTCCTGAGGCAAAAAAAATTGGCATGAGATGAAACGTTTCATCTATTTTCTGAAAATCAATTAGCGTCCTGATGCAGACTTGAGATGTTCTAATTTGATAGTTGAGTTGCTGCTTGCATATGAATACGGTATCGACCTTCGGGCATTCTGCCTCCATGTATGTATATTCCTTGGAGTTGGTTGCAATAAAAGGAGATGGGGGATTTATGACTTCCTGGTATTTATTATGAACCGGACATAATTGGTAAAGGTCATAAGATGATGGATGTACAACAGAAAATTTGAGAACAGGAACTAGGTTTGTCTACGAAGTAACATCCTAAACTAATTAAATCATAGTAATATCGAACATCAACTAAGTTAAAAACCTAATATTGGTTATATATACATATATATCTTTCAATCTTCTTAACATATAAATCATATTATTAGTGCTTAAAATAGAATGATGTACGGTACTTGTACGAATAAACGCTAAAATGTATTCTATTATATCGATCCCTGAACGTCTTAAATATTTTCAGCTATAAGTGTTAATATTATATAGTATGTCAAAGATTTTTTTCACTTGACTTACTTGAGTTACTTAATATTTCTGTTTGATGAAAATTCATCTGCTTATGTAAACTTAGGTGATTATTAAAACTATAGTTAAATCAACATTCAAGTTAAATTAACTTCGGCCAAAAATATCTATGATAAGGGGATAAAAAGATTTCTGTGATCCCACGATGGTTTATTTGCGTATAATGTTTTGTTCAAAATAATTTCTGACATTTTCTAACTCATACTTAACTAGGACGAACTTCATATTCAGCTAATATTCATTTCCATCTTGTCAACCTACAATTCGATTCTTTTAAATTCATAAATCATTACGATCTGTGATGATTTTAAACTTTGGGCTATACATATATGCTCTAAAGTATTTAGTCGTCTACACAATTGCTGGCAATTCTTTTTCAATTGTCGAATAATTTAATTCACTGTCATTGAGTATCCTGGATGCGGTCGATCACTACCTACATAGGTCCTTGTGATACAACGGCTCCAAGCGGAAAGTTTGATGCGTCTGTGGTCAAATTAATGTAATCAAGGTATTGTAATATTGGGTCGTTGGTTAGTAGCGTTTTAAAGTGATTAAAACATTCAATGTATTCCTCAGACAGCGTGAATTTTGCACCTTTTTGAAACACCTAGTCAGTTGTTTGGTCAGTCTTGCGAAGTTAGGTATGAAGCCTCTATAATATCCTAATAAGCCTAAAAATCCTTTAATTTGCTTTGTAGTTCTGGGAATTGGCAGGGCGAGGCTTTACTCCGTCAGACGTTATGATGTGTCCCAAATAAGGTGTTTCATGTTTCAAAAACTCCGTTTTATCCAATTGTATTTTAAAATTGGATTGAAGAAGTCGGTCCAAAACTTAACGTAGATTAACTACATATATGTTCTTGTAGTGAGGTGGAAAATACAGGTAGGCCGTCTAAGTAAACTACGCAAATTTACATACATTACATTGTTCGAAAAGTACATTTACCTAATTTGTCAAGTAAGTCGTTAATATTAGGGATGGGGTATTTGTCATCGATGGTCTTTTCATTCCGTTGTCTAAAGTCCACTACAAGTGTACACTTTGCTTTACCTGAAGCATTCACCTTTTTGGGCACGATCCGTATGGGTGTACCCCAAGCAGAAGTGGATGTTCCGATAACTCCTTGGTCTAACTTATTTTTGATTTGAGTCCGTACTTCATTTCTATGCTCATAAGAATATTTATTACTTACTTACAATGAACAGGCAATTCATCGTTCGATTTATACGGTATCTAATATGATTGGTGAATGTAAGCGGTTCATTTTGTTTAATTTTACTTATCCATTGTATATAGAGGAAGGTGTTGATCATCCACAACACAGGGAATCCTAGTGTGTGACCAACGATCTGTAATGTATACATTTTAAAACCTCTGTATGCACAATAAATAAATTTAAAAAAAATGTACACAAAAAATATGGGCATATTTTTTACATAAGGCAATTAAATTTGCGCTCTCCTCTGTATTTAAATGATCAGTTCGGAGGCGCGATAAAATTTGTTGTGTACGTTTTAAATTTTTGTTATTATATTTGTTAAAATAGTCATACCCTGAAACTACATAGTTGTTCATCCATACTAATAATAAAGAGAAAAAAATGTATTTTGCTTGTTTGTAA
>DWJZ01005466.1:0-14028 GCA_018249125.1 Asbolis capucinus | reverse complement strand
CTATGGTGAGCAGACAACTGACAAACATACATAAATATTTTTAAATACGTACTTAAATAGATATTATATCCAGACACACAGAACAAACATTCCTGCTCATCACAGAAAAGTTTGACCTGAGTGGGAATCGTACCCACAATCTTCGTTGTAGCAGTCGGGTTCACTAACCACTAGACCAACCGGCCAAGTGTAAAAACTGTGTATTGTTTTAAAAAGTTAGTCGTTTAAAAGTTTATGTTCAAGTTTTAAAAGTAGACCATGTGTGCTAAAGCCGTGTATTGTGGTGTGTTAAAAAGCCAACTCACCATCTGTAACGTAGTGAGGTACTTCTTCCACCAGAGATACTTCCTCATATGCGGTCCCATCGCGGCCAGCATATAGTACGAGTACATGACAATGTGTACGAATGTATTGAGCAGTCCAAAGAAAGTGGAGTGTCCGCCCGGCGTGAACTTGACGCCGAACCAGACCGACATTGGCATCACGCCGTGGTGAATGACGTGCAAGGTCGATACATGATCAAACTTTTTTCTTAGCACAAAGAAGATCTGTGGAACAAATTGACTCGAATCATAGCTTATTCCATATATGTTTAACACACTTATATTTTCGGCAGTTACATTTCAAAGTCACAAACGCCAGTTTTGTGAAAATAACTAATAATAACGTAAATCTTTTTTTTAAATATTTTTGACACAAAAATAGTTTACAATTATTGTTTTTAATTTGTAGGGACGAAAAAAAACGGATTAGTTTTGCTTAATCTACACAAACTCATATTATAAAAAAAGTAAGTTTTGGAAGCGACGGAAACTATTTTGAACATTTTCAGAAACGCTTAGTTTGCTTATACCCTGTTGCTTTTTTAATTTCATCTGTAACTTACAATAAATAACATTGCCAGGATTTATAAACCTTTTATGCAAATTAAATAACGTAATTTGTAAATATTTATTATAATTGTAATAATTTACTAGACAGATTTCGTGAATAATAATTAGTAATTGCTTACCGTATCAAAAAATTCTGTGAATTTCGAGAAATAGTACCACCAACATGCGTGTACCATCTGAAAACATAGTGAAAATGTTAGTTACTTTGAATATTGTCATCAAATACTAAAATGTTTAGTTATTTTTTAATAATTAATAACTTTATTTGTATCAATAACTTTGAAGGTTAATCAAACCAATATTGAATATATTTCGAAAGCATAATAAATTTATCTTATTCTCTGTTCAAAATATTGAAAAATATATGCAGACTTTATTATCTATATTTTATTATCATTTTAAATCTAGGTATCTTTTATGCTATATAAGCATTTAACTAAATATAGAAGCCATGAAATAAGTATATTCAAAGAGTTTTTTAACTGTTCATTTTGAATTTGATTCCTCACAAGTATTAAAATTATTAATATTGTTCAATTTATAAATATTAAAAAATATTAGTGTTAATTAAAAAACTCTTGGTATATCTGTGGGTTACGATGATTATGTAAAGATATGTACAGTGTGTGTTCAATATGAATATGAAATGAATCATATTTAAATATGATGGGTGATAGTCGATGGTGATGAGATATACTAAAATTAATTTAAATATTGATCTAAGGCGAAGTAAGACCAAATATTAGCCAATATAATTATTAGTACTAATGCTGGCGGTTTAAAGTATCTGGAAAAAAAATGTGGAAAAATTTTGTAATATAGATATTGGCTTGGCGAACACTAAAATTATACAATTATTTTTATAACGCTTTTACACTATCACCCCGCACAAGGATTTCCTTTGTCGTAGGATGGACAATATAGATAACACAATCTAAAATAAAAATCGAATTGTCATATAATATCGTAATCCAACCGGAAGTCGTACCCGTCTGCCGGCTCCCTAACAAGTTTTATTAAAAAAAACATGATTTTGTCAAGTCATATGACGTTCCAACGTTTGCAACGGTTTGATTTGAGTCGTTGACAAACCAGTTTCAAGACTGTCTAGAGTTAATTTTTGGCAATATCGTTTTGTATTTATTTTTTTCTACGCTGAATGATGTTTACTCAGTGTGTTATGTTAATCTAACTGATGATTGGAATACGATTGTAAACAAGTGTTATTCGAATGGAGAAGTATGAGTTAGTTGCTGTACTTAGCTGATAAAATCGAGGGGCAAGATCTCATACTGACTGAGGACGGAGACACTATATTATAAAAGCCTCAACGAAGCTTTGAACATTTCCAATTAAATCTATTTTTGAAATTACAAATAAGAATTCACAAGGTTTAAAGTATTCAGCAAGGCTCGGAACTGGCTCAAAACAACCGGTTAATTTCGATCAAATGTCGCTTTTTTATTTACCGGTTAATCAAGTGATCTGTTTATAAACAATCTAAATGGTTAACGGTTACTTCAGCACGAATGGTTTTGACACCTAAATTAATGTTAATCAGGCACGTTCATGTTGTGACGATATACGCCGTGGTTTTGCCACAAAAATTGCTACACTTGGTTTTAACCGATTAATTGTTACCGAAACGATCGTAAAGTCAAGCTCTAACCCATATTGATTTCGGTTACAAAACCGGTTTATAAATTTAACCGGTATCCGAGCCTTGATACGGAGTAGAATGGAGAGCGGAAGGCAGGCCATGGTCGGAGTGTAATAACGGAAGTACAGATAATTCACCCTCATCGTTTGTGGATGTTTGGAGTGGTCGACCGGCTGACAGTGAAAGTTATACCTGCCTGTGAACCAGCCCGCAGCCCCGATCTGAAACAATATGCCGACACCTGGCCCTGTGTTATTTGTATTTGATTCAGCTTTTGACGCCGCATGCCGTAGATGGTTAATCACCATATACCAGCTATATACGGTTCTCATATAACTATAATTCAAGGCCATTGCAAAATCGAGCAGCATCAAGCGAATCCCACAATATCTACAAGGGCCCTAAAAATGTTAGTAGTAACTACTATTTTACAATACTTATAGGTAACAGGCTTCGCTATTTATATATATTTACAAGGCTTCCTGAAAATAAACATGATCAATGACTATATACAGTGGATGGTTAGTTTAAATTGAGATTTGTACCCTCGTGCGGTAGACACCTGCACATCACTTACTCTATTTGCTATAGGATTGTCAGTGTAGTCCACCGGCTGGCAACGAAAACTGTAATGATTCAGCCATCCTCCCATCAAGCTCTGGGCATATTATTTTTAGATTATTATAGAGGAAGGTATGTTACTACTAGATTTAATTTTAGATATTACCACCTAGAAACTTAAGGATATTAAAAAAATATAATATTTAAATATCACTAAAGATATCTTGAAAAAGTATTAGATAGGAGTTTTTATACCCAAATTTTCCTTTTCTACTGTCCCATTTCTTACAGTGTTAATTTCAGCCTTCTCCTGGTTTGTTTACATTTCATATTATGATTGCATTTAGTAAGAAAGTGTAAATGTCACAAACACATCAAAAAATAAAATCAAATTTTGTTATGAGATTAGGTGAAAGGTTTATAAACAAATAGCTAAAGAAATTGTAAGTGCAGTTGGTGCATTTAAAAAGTACATGGTTTTGGCTCATTCATTTGCAATTCTATATAAACATCAAGAATTGAACTGGGACATTTCTATTTTGAATATTAAATGATACAAAAGGCTCAAGTTTTAGATCTGTAAGTTTTCCGATATATGAACAAAAAGTATAAATTGAAACAAATACATCCTAAAATTAATTTGTATTTGCCAAGATGAGTAAGACATTGCCGCATCAACGGAAAAACATCATAAATCTCCTTAATATATTCAAAGAGGCAATTTGAAATTAGCCCATGGTTTTAGGTCTTTTTTGCCTCTATCTATCCTACAGCGAAACATGACACAATTATAACATATGAACAGTAACAGGCTGGAACTATGATTTTGATAATATCATGGCCCTTGCTAGCTTAAGAAAAGTCTGTCTGGTTCTAAAATACATGATGTATATCTTAGAGATGTGCTGATTAGTCGATAAAGCTGTGTCTGGCCACTGTCATAGTTGGGTAGTTGGCCATTCATGGTCAGCACATATATAGTATAAACATAAGGATTCCGTAGACTTTTCCTTAGCATTTTCTACACATTATGCAAGACTTTTGAAAGTGTGTATAAGAGCATAATGGTTTTAACTATTATTTTACATGATCAATCCAAATTTTATTTTGTAGATGTATTGGCAATACAGTGCTAGCATTACTGTGCCCTATACTATACTAATTGCACTGAAGAAAGTAACTAATTAGTGCTTAAATACAACAATATTAGTCAAAACTACTAGAGCTATGGCACATAAAATAACACACTATTATTTCAAACATAATAAATATACACACTTTGTGCTATGACTATGTTAAGATGAACAGGTCATGTCAAACTAAATAAAAAAATATTGTCTATGGTCTGAGAGAAAAAGCCTAAGTTTTTATGTATACTAAATGTAAACTCTTTTTAACGTTATCCTTTATAACGCTAAACTCCCTATAAAGTAGAGATAAGCACAACTTGGATGGTTTACGTAAAAACCCACATGTTGTTCCATATAAACTCTTTATGACGATGAAAAATGCTCAGTCCCTTGAATTTCGTTATAAAGAGTTTACACTGTATTTTATTTAAATCTACGTTCAAATTATAAAAGTACTCAAAATTAGTCTGGATCATTCAACACAACTACATATCTTGTTTTGTATAAAATATTTTTTTATTAGTAAACAAATGTTTATATAACATGTAAAATGTCTTACCTCGTAGAATAACCATGCACTAAATATTACTTGTAGAAAGTTGTACACTATTAATACGTTTTTTAATTCATATGGTTTCCTATTTTCCATAAATCGGGGCCCTAAAACCTGCAATAGAAAACAAATATAAGAAATATAAAATAAATTTTGAACATACCAAAAATATGTGACCATTGACAATAAATTGTGAAATTTACTTTTTATTTCATTTCAGTATATACTTAAGGAGACTCGTCTTTATAATTTTACTTATTAGATTAGAGATTTTTTTTTCGTAGTATAATGAACAGGTCTTGTACCCATACTGTTTCATTATTGTTAGAATAAATAGTTGTAATAAAATGGGAAGATTTCTGTTAAAATACAGTTGAAACAATAAATAATTAGTAATTAAATATTATTATTTTACGGTAAATTACTATTGCCTACTGTTAGAAATTACTTGTTTTCTTATAGTACATACCTTGACTAGATATACATAGCTTAAACATATCATTAACGTAGGAAGTGGGGAACTCATCAGGAACCATGGATTTGTCCGAGGATCTGAAAACCACAACACACATTTATTAAGTGTCATATATTAAAAATAGTCTTTTCATAACTTCTATAACTAGGGTAAGTGACATAAAAAATATATAAAACAAATGTATTCATGGTATTTGGTTTTAAGTAAACTTACCTCCATATTTGTCCATAAACAGGTGCATATCATTCACATACTGAAGTATTAGTGCCATTGTGATCTGTAAAATAAAATGGGCACAATTAGGTGATCATTGTAGAACTACGGGGCGGTATGGAATGATAACATAGTTTAATAAATTGCCTGTTCGTCTTCTGTATTGATAACTGACACAGGAGATTCTCACGACTCTATCTTCTCATTACAGTATTGAAGTCAGTAGGTAAAGGTATAAGAGGAATTGGTCATGTCACAAATTTAATTTATGTAATCATCTATCGCGTTATGATTTCGAAGAACAGATCACGACACCACATAGCTTTTTAGTTATTTTTGAACATTTTACAACACACTTGCACACGCCGATAAGCGGAGCGGAGCAGGCAGCGCCAGCCAAATCGGAGGGGCGGGCGGGTGTTAACAGAACACTCAGAACATGAATAACACAGATAAGATATAAATATATACTATACTAAACGTCAAAGTCAGTAGACGATACAGAGTAGTGTCTAAAGAATTCTCTATTTTGAATCCCCAAGCCAACATAACGGCTAAACTAACCTTAAATAAATGGTCTTGGTCTTGTCCTACAGGCCCGGCTTGCCCTTCTTATAAATGCACCTTCCTACATGTAGTAACAAATGGTCTGTTTATTATGAGAGTAGCTGCTTGTAGTTAAAATTCGATTAATAAAGATATAAACATGACAGAAAAGTTAAAAAGAATTGACTATATTGTGTATTGACTATATAAGTGTACTTGTATTAAAAGGCGGAGGAAGTTAACACGATTAATATCAGAATCTAAATTGTAGATGGTATTGCTCATGCTAAGTTCTCAACGTATTAAAATCGAATATGGAACTTAGCATTTGTAAATTTATATAAAAATGGTTCAAAATTTAATGGTATACAACGCTTATATTTGTTTTTATGGGATTGGATCAGAGCCATTTCGTGGCTGGAAGAGGCTTTGGAGAGGAAAGGCTTTGCTACGATTACGATTTCATACCAAATAAGGATGTACCTTGTTCAAGTTTACTTGCGTTACGCTGAATATGTAGTCGGAAAAGCTAGTATTAAGTTCTCAGATAACGCCAAAAAGTTTAAGTGAATTAATTTGCATACAATAGATCTTACTTACCAAATAATTTATCTAGTCCGAGGCAATTGTCAATGTTGTTCTCCTAAATCCGGGTATCTGAAACAAAAATAAGTAAAATAAATAACTTGTTATGGAATTATTTTTGTTAATAAAGGAGGTTTCAAGGTAATATTAAAGAAAGTCCGTTGAAAGGGAGGAATAGCTACTACGTAAATTGATAATTAAATATAGAAGGTCAACTCTAGACGATGCCCTTAAACTGGCGATTACATACGAACTTGAAGTATTACTCTGAATCATCGGACGAACTTGAATGAATTGATTACTCAAGCTATGATTAAGATTTATTACACAATGTTCAATGCCATCAGTTAACATTATCTAATATATTAATTTAAAAAATAACACCCTTAATACTATTACAATCATCTTATATTTACACAGATATTATTCAACACACATAATGATTATGTTGGCATTTAATATCGTCTAGATATTAAAATAGTTTCTTATCTTTAATAGAATTTTTATCGTAAATTGTTTCTTTCACTCAGTTTAAATAAAGTTTGAATAATAGTGTTTTGTTTGGAGGAGTAAGTTTATAATGGTGAGTAGAATATTGCAGAAATCATTTATATAATATATGTACTTATAATAAATCTAGGTATGTGTTTTTTTAATCGCCTACTGATTCGTAAAGGTCGCACTTAATAAAAGCAATAATCTGATACCTAAATACAAATTACAAATGAAACATACAAAACACATATTTTTCAAAATATCTCATAATTAAAATCCTTTGTGCAAAATTTAACAAAATAAAAAAAAAGGTTGAATTGGATAGTTATGTACGTACGAAAACATTGAAAATGAAAAAAAAATATTGACTTTTTTTTATTCAGCCTTTTATTTTCTTATAACAAGTAAAATTAGCGCCGGATAGGTAACTTTAGACTTTGTCCAATACCGTATTCAAAGATGTTATGACATATAAATTAACCTTCAAGATTTACTTATAAATTATGAGTAGGTACATCACCAAACGAAATATGACTACCTACTGTGTTGAAACCATCGCGTATTTTATTATCTGCAGCTGTGACATTCACGTGCATTATTTTGAGATAAAAACCTTATTCGCTTTTCATGTGAATTTTCTAACCACTAGACTACTTCTTCGCTAACCACTACACCAACCGGCCTGTCAAGATTCGACACAACACGCGATGTACCAGCCAATAGACGTTATTTATGACTTGGCATAATTTCGAATTGACCAATAACAGTGCATTATTTTGTTCCCACCTATCTCCGCGCTTTGACAGAATTTTTGATAGTTGAATTTATTACATGAGACTAGCATTAAAGTATGGTGTCGTTGGTATTGTATATTGTATAACACAAGAAATTAAACAAGGCGCTTCAGTGTATCAGTACTATCGATCGCTGTTTGATGATCGTTACGCCAATATATTACTTACGCAACCATACCAACAAGAGTCAAACACATTTTTTTTTTGACAAAGTTCTTAATCGACTGATTAACAGTAGTAGAATACAGAAGTTATTTATAGTCTTGCTTCCAATAATAATAAATAAATATATTTTGGACTGCTCAGACACGGCCATCTGATCCCAAACTAAGGGTAAGCTTGTGCTATGATGGTAAAAGAAGTGATAAACATATATACATATAAATTTTTAAATATGTACATACTTTTATATTTATTTACGCCCAGACACACAGAATAAACATTCCTGCTCATCACAGAAACGTTTGACCTGGGTGGGAATTGAACCCACGACCTTCGTGTAGCAGTCAGGTTTACTAACCACTTGACCAGCCGGTCTGTCAATCAATAGGTACCTCGATATAATAAATCTGTAACTGGCTGCTTTCTGTATGTGGAAGGTATTTGGAAGATATTATTACGGGAATTTTGAGTAAAGAACAGAACTCAAAATAATGATTTTCATAATTTCATCTTCTATGTTTGTCTGTGCCTTTTTTCACGTTAACCTCAAACGGCTAATCCGATTTGTATCAAGTTTTCACGTATGTATTATGCCATGGATTTGCATTTAGTGTTTGATTTATCAAAATCGAATACATATAAGAAATATATGTCAATTTAAAGGATTAAATATGATTAAGATAAAAATTTGCTCATATATCTACAACACTAGTGTAATTAAAATTGATGATTCATGATTTCAATTCAATTTCAATTCAAACCTAAAATAAAAGTAGATATTTATGTATTTAAAAATACATGCCGGCATTTTCGATTTATGAAGATTAATTAATTTTTTTAAACATTTTTCTTTTAGGTTGGTGCAGGTGTTCAAATTCTACGGCTCTACTGGAACTTTCGGTATTTCAAAAGTCATTAGTTCGTTTGATTTATAAATTTCTTCCACTGACCTTGAACAGGATTTATGTCATATGTTAAAGAGACCGTTTCTTCGAAGTGTTGAGAATATAGGTGAAGAGGTTGAGATGTTGACATTGGCATAATGAACTAAAGATGACATCAGGAAAAAACAATAAGAGGTAAAATAAATACTCATGTATAATACTTTACGTTACACCTACCATAACAATAACGATAACCGCGCTGAAACAACTAACGCGTTAAAAATAACACATTATGATTTTACTTAATTGGCAGAATATACAAAAGTTATTTCTCGTCAGCACTGCACTGCACTGAAAATAAGTAACTGCCCTCACTACGCTTTTATAAAGCAAGGCATTATGTAGAATCTTTATTTTTTTTTAAGTTTTACATAAAGATTTTTTTTATATCTAATTTTTTTTTAATAATCACTGTTTTTTTAACGTAGACGTAGCAGGAAAGATTACGGCTGCCAAAAGTCGAGTTATTACCTACGTGATTTAATAATGCAACGTTTGATTTTATGTAGAGCGTTTTTTCACGTCTGGCTTCCTAGCACGATTCTTGATAAACTTCTGATAATATTATCTGTATTTAAATTATTACAGATTAGATCAAATAACATTACTGATACTGGCATTTTATCTTACTACACATCAGAATTAAAAGTAATTCTATCAACGATCGTATTTTACTGAACTAGCAGAAATAATCTGGGATGCTCTGCCGGAATGAGCTGCGACATTGATTTTTTAAATGTAAATAATTAAAACAAAATATTATGATATGATATGTAGGTAATAAGGTGGTAAATCATGAACAAGTGACGTCATTACTAAGTCTCGGGTTGATTTCAGATGTTTTCCTTATTTTATTTTAAATTATATATATTTTTTGTTTTATAATTGTGTGTATGTTTATACAACCGCAGTAGAATTCCCTGTGTCGCGTGTGGCATACCGACAAAAATGCCACACCTGCGAAATCTAAGCGACTTTAAAAATGTAACATACTTTTTAATAATTTACATATAAACATTACAGCTACTCATACATACAGTCCCAGAGTTTCAGATAATTGTCATCAACGTTTTGAAAACACTACTTCCTATTTATAACATTTTCTTCCATTCGTGTTAAAAGTAGAAAACTGATAGAAGTTATCGGTATCGCGCCTCAAATTGATAATATGATAAAATGATATCATTTGGTGTAGCTTCGGTATGTAGGTTATGATGTAATAAGAATGGGTTTGTGTTGCAACTGTTAGTTTACCGCGAACGATATAAAGACATTACAGAAATGTCTGATGATGTTTCCGATATCTGTTGCTTGAAAAAAAAATTGTTCGAAGTTCGGCTTTATACTTAACCAAGAATTTTTTTGGTCTACCCACGGTCTTCTTCCTTCGCTTTCGATGCTCTTGCAGAAAATGTTGAATGAGTCTACCACTTTCTTGGAATCAGCAACAGATGTGTCAATGTGCAGCCGGTCTAGAAGGAAGTGATATATCTTCTTCTAGCAGGGATAAAAGCAGAGAAACGGATGGTTGAAGCAAATCGGGTCAATAATGACATAAATGGAACTGAGACGCACCAACTACTAGGGCCACAAGAATGGAAAGGATGCTTTAAGGTGGGGAGCCACTTACCATCAACTTGTCAGCTCGTTTTCATTGCGCGCTATTTACACAAAGAAATCCGAAGATGTCCTATGAAACTGTTAATGTACTGCGATAGTTTGTTATTGTCGTTAGGTAGATCGGGCAAGTGGGTCATTGGCTGCACGTCGTATTACGTAACGTGGAACCGCGGCTCGTGGTTAGTGTCACTTTTCTTTAGCGCGGGGACATTTTGAATAACTAGTATAAAACACTAAAACCAGTTTAGAAGCACTTCTTGCAACTATGCAATCATCAATGGAGAATTACACAAACTTTAAATAAGTGGTAAAAACTGACTATGTTAAGTAAATATGTACTTGTAACTGTGCAATTGCACGTGTTAAGAATATCAGTAAGTTGTGCAGTTTGTTCCTAAATATTATAGGTTTAATTTGTCTATTGCGAGATGAAGTTTTTTAAATAGTATTATAACATGTGAATAAATACACTTTGTATACGTATACAGTTGTGGCCGTTGATACCAGTCGAAAAACCACATCAGAGTCCGCCGGGCATAAAAACTTCGAGGTTGATTATATCTTCTCCATCATAGCTATGGAGCAGCATGATGCAGTATCATCTAGGCCTTCGCTGTAAGAATTCCATGCTCAGTAGTGGGCCATTGGGGTGAAGACCCATTTTGTAAGCATTGCTTGCTCCGGTGCGCGACGGTCAAATGAGTTTATTTGGATTTTTCGCACGATTATCTCTCTGTTGCACTCGCGTAACTGTATGTTAGTGAGAGAGAGAGGGAACGTTAGCCCGTGTCGTATTATGAATGATGAAATTACAATATTCTGTACCATCATCATAATCTATAATGCGTTCGCTAATGAATTCGCGTTTTCAATAGGCTCAACAATCTTTGTCACTTTTCTGCATTTCTGAATGTAAGAGACAGTGTGGTCGTTGAGTGATATAGTAATTCAAATAAATAAAAAAATTGTCTATGGAACAAGGACGTTCAGACGGATCGACTCGGAGAGCAGAGTACATATTTATTGCCATTAAAAAAGAGTTTTAGGACATTGAAATAAGGTTCATTCTTAACGCGTCAAAAATATTATACAGGAATGATAACTGTATTTCAATCTTTCAAAACTTATTTAAACGTTATATGAATGTGCCCTAGTCTTCGCGCCGTTGTTTGAATGGACCCTTAAGTCAGTAGGCAGGTGTTAAAAACTAACGCGTTTGAATAAATTACATAAAGAAGGGTTAAGGATTTTATATTCTCGTGCGTTAATAACAGAATATGTGTGCGTACACTAGCAATCCTCACCTTTCATTTCTAATATAAGTCCCCGCAATAATCACAAACGTGGTACAGTGTTTGCAATTTTATGAACAAGTATTGTGCAAAATACTTAAAGATAACTAGGCAAATGTAGAGGTGGCTCAGTAAATACGCATTGGCATGAACGATAAATAAATTAGCGGGTACAAAGTAGTTATTATAATATACTAGCTGTACCCGGCGCGCGTAGCTACGCATCAACTCATCAACTATGCGTCCGAACGATTTAATTTTGGTACCAAAATCAGAGAAATCTGAATAAAGTTGCTAAAGACGTCATTGCCTACCATTTCAGAATCCATATAGGACAAAAAAAGAAAGTTACAAACAAACAAACATTCATTTATATATAAGACATGGCAAGTACCCTGACCTGAGACCTGAGCCCAGTAGTGGGACAGTTAAGGGTTGCAATGAAGTCATGATAGGTTATGTATGTATGTATATATAATATGAATGTATACAATGATATATATAGGTATTTATTTTTATGTGTATATATATTTATTATTACAGCTTAAAACTATTGCACGTTAAATTAATTTCTACATGACCTTTCCACTCCTAGGCCTGTTGGAAGAGATTTCTTATAGAAATAAGCAGTTCTATGTACTATATTTCATCCACATTTTATTTAAATTTGTTATTTTAAGTGTGCATACATTAAAAATTAAAATAATAGCAATCACTTAGGGCATCAGATTATGAATCACCAGAAACAGCACCAAAAATTGCCAGCATGATAGGCAATGTTGTTTGAAGCCATATTTTTTAAGATCGATTTATTAGAGAAGTAATGGTTAAGGAAAGTCCACAGATGAGGATTTCATGAGGCATTAAATAGTTTTAATGTCAATAATGGTAGGCATATTCAAGTTAAGAGTGAACTTATAAGTGCATCACAATATACGATCCACCAATGCCTTTTAAAAAATAAATCAGAGGTCGGTTTAAAAAAAATGGGATCACATCACAGGCACCAGCTTTCGATCAAAAAAATTTTTTTTAAATCGGTCCACGCAGTAAAATGTGCTGAAGTAACATATAATTTAAAAAAATACAAACGAATTAAGTACTCTTCCTTTTTTGAAGTCGTTAAACAAAAAAAATCGATTTTCCGAAACCTATCATGTAACCTCTCTTGCCAATTCGTTTAGCTAAAATGAACATCGGAAAGAAAAGACAAAACAAGAGTAGGATTGTTAGAAACGTCATTCATTTTGTGATTTTGCTGAATGTTTACAGCGTCAATATAATAGAAGTCATGTCATATTTATTGGTTTTATTATCAAGAAAATTTATTCAGAATTTAGACAACAGAACTGAGGCGTTCCTAACTAACACTTAACACATACTTTTAACTGTTACACACGCTTAACGCCTCTCACGCTTAACTTTTTCAGACCTTTAACGTTAAGCAGTGACTGGTTTGAACGTTGGTGTCTCGAACGGGAGGTCTTCGGTTCAAATCCTGCACACACCACTATGTTTCAGAGTTATGTGCGTATCAGGAATTGATTATCATTTGCTACAGTGACGGAAAACCGAGGATTTCTGAGAGAGATGTGATATCTACTAATCCGCACTGAACAGACCCGAGAACAATTGTGGGTTGCAATGTTATTGATGAATTCACAATAAAAAAATCTATTAAAGCTTGGAAATGTGTGAAGTCAAATTCTTAAAAATGTGTGAAGTCCATCAATCCGTACTTGGCGCGTGGTGGACTTTGGCCTGTACCACTCACATTGTGAGTGGAGACTCAAGCCTAGTATTGGGACGGTTACGCGTTACAATGTAACGTTTAGTTGTGTTTAACTCTTTCTAGTCACACTAAGGTAATATTCCTTGTGTAGCGAGTGCTATATATGCTAATAACACATAAATTAAATAACCCGAGAACAAAGATTCATTTGTCACGTAAATATTTGCCTCAACTGAACTCGAATCCAGGACCGATCTAAACAGACCACTCAGTAACTAGCTAGTTTACATTATAATAGGCATGCAATATATGAAATATAATAAATACGCAGCTTATAAATATTCAATAATGAGGGTAAAAGAATATCTATATT
>DWJZ01005465.1:0-14029 GCA_018249125.1 Asbolis capucinus | reverse complement strand
CCCATTGTTCTTTTGTCGCTACTGCAATGGTTTTAAGGGTTATGGATAAGTGTTCGGTGCTGTTTAAAAGCTAACAGTGTGCACTTTCATTATGTTAATATAGGATTTGAAAAACAAACGCCATTTAAAAAAAAGGAGTCTGAAACGAAAATTGGGTAGAGTGCGATTTTTTTGCTCTCTAGTGTACTAATTAACAAATTTACTTGGTAACGTATACCTCTACTCACATTGTCATCGTATAAAATGGGAAGCAAGTACATATATTTACTGGAAGCAAGTACTTATACTTGCCAGGTTTATATACAACCCTTAAATCGTAACATTGTAATCGCAGCAACATTCTTTGCAAGCGAACTGGGTCGGAGTCTAAACATTTTTTAAATATGCTTTCAAGAGGTTTATGATCCGTTTCTACAACTACATCTTTGTTACCATAAATGTACTGATGGAACTTTTCACATGCAAAAACGATTGCCAGCAGCTCCTTCTCTATTTGCGCATATCTAGTCTGAGTTTCGGTGAGTGTGCGCGACGCGTACTCCACGGTGCGGCCGGCCTGCAGAAGCACGGCACCTAGCGCGCGAGCACTCGCGTCCACAGACACCACCACCGGCTGCGCCACATCGAACGACGCCAGTACCGGCGCATTACATACTAATTCTTTCAACTTACAAAAACTCTTCTGATGCCCCAGTTCCCAACACCAAGTTACGTTTTTCTTTAAAAGGTCAGTTAACGAATACACATTTTCGTAGTAGTTAGGTATAAATTTCGTCAAGTAATTTATAGACCCTAAAAATCTTTCTAAGGATTTTTTATCGGTCGGAGCGGACATATCCATGACTGCGATTACTTTTGCTGGATCGGGCTTCATACCGGTCCTGTTAAAAACATGGCCTAAATAAACCTCTTTGACGCATATTTTACACTTATTTTTATTAAACCTTAGATTTTGCGATGGTACACATACATATATTACATGTCGGTACATACAGTATATTATTAATATTATATGGTAGTAACAACGAGTAGTACTCAGATTGGAAGCATCCTGGATTGATATTTATAGAAAATGTTATAAAATTAAAAATAATAGAGGGGTTTTGAATAACTTACTGCACTGAAGGCCCAGCAGGCCCGACACCTTTTTTGATCTTTAATTTCCGTGACGGCGCCCCTGCGTCGCCAGTCTACTTCTCGTGGCAACGGCGCGTGCAAGGATGGTTCATATTTGACTTCACTGGTAATTGGCATGACACTGCATTGAAAATTACATTTAACAGGCCTGTTGGTCTAGTGGTTAGTGAACCTGACTGCTAGGCCGGAGGTCATGGGTTCGATCCTTACCAATAAAAAACTTTTCTGTGATGAACAGAGAGTTTTTTCTATCATCATCTCAACCCATTACTGCCCACTATTGAGCACGAGTCTCTTCTCTGAATGAAAAGGTTAAGGCCTTAGTCCATCACGCTGGCCTTTGAGTTTTGCAAACTCCCCGGCGTGCAGGTTTCCTCACGATGTTTTCTTTCACCGTTAAAGCAAATGACATTTAAATGCTTAAAACGCACATAACTCCGAAAAGTCAGAAGTGCGCGCCCTGCGATTCGAACCCGGACCCACTGAGTAGGAGGCCGAATTCGTAACCACTAGGCTATCACCGTTTTTTCTGTATGTGGGTGTAATTAAAATAACTATATCAGTATGTATTAGTAAATATGTTTATCAGGTGTCTGATGATCACAGCACAAGCTAACGCTTAGTTGGGCATTGGGTGGTCGAGTGTGAGTTGTCTGATATTTATTTATTTAAGCGGAATGATTGTGCTTTCGCCACCATCTTCTGTTTTATGGATGATGCGAACATTGATGCGGAAGAGCAGCGGGCGCCGGGCTCCCTGGGGACGCACGCAACACACGCGCTTGTGACCGGAAGCGTCTGGAAGAAACGTCGCGTCTTCATATTTTTGGGGAAATAGTAATTTATTGCAATCTGTATATATCAATGTTTGGTGTTTGAGAGTTTGTTTGTCTCTCCTTTATATACTCTAAAATGATAGGAGATAGAGCACCGATATCTTTAGCAACTTTAATCAAAATTCTCTGGAAAAGGTTTTTGGAAAATTATGTCGATCGGATGCAGGGTTGATGAGTTTATACGTAGCAAAGCGTGCCGGGTACAGCTGATAATAATAAAATAAATAAATACTTTGGACAACTCACACACAGCCATCTGACCTCAAACTAAGCGTTAGCTCGTACTATGGTGATCAGACAACTGATAAACATAGATATACATTTTTAAAGACACACATACATATATATGTAGATATTTCCACCCAGTCAAACATAATAATAATAATCTTTGGACAACTCACACACAAGCAACATAACAAGCAATCCTGCTCATCACAGAAAAGTTTGACTTGGATGGGAATCAAACCCACGACCTTCGATGTAGAAGTCAGCTTCACTAACCACTAGAGCAACCAACTAAACTAACTTTAGTAAGTGATGTAGTTCATAAGTTGCGAGGTGATTATCATTGTGTATTGTTTAATGTTATTGTTGTAGGAGGTCGTTGCACAGGCCCACCTATTCAGAGTTTTACTTACTTTGTGCAGTGTGAGGGGCAACCTACTTGTACAAACAATAAAGGTAGTTCAAACGTTATAACATTAAACAATGAATGACTTCTTGTAATAATTACAATTGATTAAATGCATCACAAAAATCTATTGGAACAATAGTATGGTGCTAGATCGAGAGCAAAGCGAGAACAAAGATTTGGTCATCCCACTCTCCTATTAAGGAGCCTACTTCATTAGTACAGGATCGCTTTTCAGTTCTGCCACTAACCAACACCGGGTACTTCGAAAAGAGTCTCCGGTCTCTAAAATAGGTCTAAAATAGGACAAATTCGAGATGTACACCTACTGCACCTACCCACTGGTCGCATTGAAACCATTCATAGTGGAGACGAACTCGCGATGGGTCAGGTCACTGTATTTGTTGATCTTCAAATTGTAGGAGACGAGACCGCGCGCGAACAGTTGGTTGTGTTTGGCGATCCTGTGCTTCTTCAGTGCGAAGATCTTCATGCGGAACAATTCCTCCAGTACACTTTCATATCGTTTGTGATGCTCCAGCTGTGGCAGAAATAATATATGTACTGAATAATTGACACACTCGTGGGCATGTCAATTAGAACGAACAACAATTTCCCGTTTACCGTAGTAGACTACATTTTTAGTGTTTCACAGTAAATTCAGAACTCTATATCTAATTCCGATGCATCCGCTCGGGTGGCGACATGTATGGGTGTGGGTTTGCCTACATTATGAGTTATTATATCCGGAAAGGTCCCCCTACCTTTAAAGTGTCCAGCCCTTACATAGTGAGGACTATCGTTTTATAGATTGTTTGCGCATTGCCAAACACGCACTTGACGAGTTTCATTGTTGTGAGTATGGTATAGTCCCGGCTTCCAATGTTACAGGAATAAGTATTAGATTATGCTTAAAGTTTACCTTAAACTCTGTCCACTCCTCGTAGAAGACTCTGGTGTAGGATACGGCGGCGGCTACCGCCGCCACACTCACCACACACACCAACACACCTGTACCTCGCATATTGCCTGCTACCAACTTTATTTATATTATTTAAACGTACTGGTAAACTACCTTTCGTATTACACTAGTTAGTTTTATAATAAGTTAATATATACGATCCATTAGATCGTAGGTGGCGGTAGTTTTGCCTACCTATTACCTATGGTTTACTTAATTACACATTGAAAGTACTTGTAAATGAAAATTAAATAATTATCATACCTTAACAAGCCAGCTATATTGTAGTGCCTGGTGAGCGACTCCTTATATGTATGTATGTATTATTTGATTGATGGTGACGTCCGTCAGACACGGTTTGCATATATACTAATGGGGTAACATGCTCTCGATACGCTGTCCCTCTATTATATCTATATTAATTATTGAATGCATGTATTACTTATTAGGAACGTGTGAATATGTAATAAAACCGGTGGATATCATTTAATTAACTGAAGTTATAAATATAACAGGTAATGAGGATTAATTAATTGATAACATCACATTATGATTATTATTAATTGCAATTCATTTATACTAATATTATAAAGAGGAAAGATTCGATTTTTTGTTTGAGGAGAATAGGCCCCGTAACTACTGAGCCGATTTGAAAACCATTATAATCCTACATTACACACGATGAACATAGTCTACAGAATATTTTTAAAAACGTAAGGGATCCGGTTGCAAAGTTTCAAAAATATTTCCGACCACTATTGATCGGTTTCATGGTTACCTGCATGGTCACCGACAATGTGTAAAGGTCAAAGATATCTCCTCTACTTAGTCTACCTTGACTGCCGGCGTTCTGCAGGGCGGCGCTTTGTCTCCCCTTCTTTTTGCTATTTTCATCTTTTCGATCTGCTCCAGGCTTACTTCGTCTTTCCACCTCTATGCCGGTGACTTGCGCTTTCGTATTTGAACTTGCGCTAGCTACGGCTAGGCGTATTGGGGCGGCTTAGAATACTGTAGTGTGTAGCTGAGACACCTTATATATTAGGTTATGAACCAATGTAAGGGAGTACGAATAAAGACTTCGTACAAGCAACACGTCTCTCTTATTCATCGAACCTGCACACGTCATCACAATACAAACCCCAATCCCATGCTGGCCTAGCAGGTTGTCGTAAAAGGCGCACAGAAGTCAGCTATTTAGTGGTAGAGCTTCGCGGAAGGATTATTATCTTTTTGTGAAGCCTGTCTGGCTGGGTACCACTCTCTTGCTTGAATCAGCCGCCAAACGATTCGTTGTGTTCCGGCTGGGGGCTTGTAAGCCAGTTCTCCTTTTCTCCCTATCCTTCGTCCATCCTCCTCCCCATTCTTTTTCTGTCTCTCGTCCTGAAGTAGTATTTTGTTGGTATATCTAGGGTCAGTTGCTGTCTTTATTGATCCCAGTTGCTTTGGCAATGTACCGCTTCCCTTGGTTCTTTCTCTTCCCTGTGTACTTGTGTATGTGTCTATTACTTCCTTCTAGACAGGCAACGCGTTAGTAAAACCCCACTCTGTTGTTATTGCCGTGCATGGGCGGCGGTAATCACTTACCGTCAGGTGACCCGTCTGCTAAACTAGCACATAGCTGCCTATAACATAAAAATACCTAGCTTAGATTTCCTCGTGGCCTCAATCTTTCGGAATCAAAATTAATCTTTTACTGCCATCCATTACTGTTAGTGGAGTCCAAATTCCCTATTTAAGGTCGTTCAGAACTAAGGAATATCTATGGACTCCAGTTTAACTTGAACTCCACAAATTAATGACGTTAGCAAAAAACTGTTTGCTGCGATTGGTAATCTGCGTATATTAAACATTTTCCTTCCTATGTCCACTAAACTTACTCTTGCTACTTCGTTTCTGTTAGCGATTCTTGATTATGCCGACATTTGTTATTTGGTCCTTATTGAGGAGCAACTAAATGAGCTTGAACGTCTCGCAATTTTGTTCCGGCTCCCTATTCGCTTTCGCCGGAATGCTCATTTACTTTCTGCCCTGTACTCGGTGCTGTTCAACCGGCTAGCTCCCTCCTCCTCCGTGATAAATTTGGATATCCCTGTTTATCTCACAATCACTTACTTCGCTTCTATTATAACCTTACTGTACTGACGTCTTCTCACTCCTCTTCGGTTTACTATAAATACTTCAGTCTTACTGTTATCCGTCTTTCGAACTCTCTGCTACTACCCATAAGAAAAGCTGAAAATTTAATTTCTTATAACAAATGTCAAAAGAGCATTATCTTGGTTATTAAGTTCATCCTATATTTTATTCAACGTTCTATTTTTATTTACTTTTTATCTCTGTGTTTGTGCCCTGCTATTCGTATGTCTGCATCTTTATATACGCTTATTATTTATTTATTCGTTGTCGCAGCCCATTGTTTACTTTTTCTTTATTGTGTATTACTTTGTGTTTCTTTAAAAATAAAAAAATACCCGCAGCTTCGCTTACATAAATATTCAGTAGCATTCGGCCGACAATTATTTTAAAGTGGTGGAATTAAAAAGGAATCCTTAGTAGTAAATAGAAGTTAAAGAGCATGGATTGTAAGTGGACAGAGTAGGCATGGATAACAATCCGCCGAAATACCTATAGATAGGTATTTATGCAATAAGTCACTCAAGTTACAATTTAATCAGCCAGTAATTTCCCGGTTACTATCCCATCTGCCCTTGCTTCAAACTTCAAACATGTTGGGTTTTGTCATGCCAGTTGCTTGTGGTTGTAAGGTTGTAACAACCTCATTCTATGATGAATTAAATAATTTCTACTAATAATTATTATAAAAATATACAACTTAAAAGTGAATCCGATAAACAATTTACTGACACGCCGGAATTAATAAAAATTGTATTACTTTAAAGTACACACTTTTAACTAAGTATTTATTGAGATTTAAGATTTCAAAAATAATCACTATTAAAAGGTTTTTGAGTACAAACTTTCCTCCCCGTGTTCTATCCTTTTTGGGATAAAATTTGAGAAACACTGAATTTATATTGTAGGTAAGATATTTATATGTAAATTTTAAATTTAAGGTCAACCTATCCCACGTTTTGTTATTTGAAAATTACGCGCTTGAAAATTACGCTTGTTTTTAAAACTGCAGAATATTCACAATATTTTGCCTTTTTTTTCTTTATAAAATATAAAAAACTGAAAAACATAATATTTCAAGGAATTTTTGAACGGTTAATGGCTCTTCCGACGCGAAGCAAGAGCAGTTTCTAGTCAGTATCAAATTAATTTTATTGTAATTTTTGTTCTGCTTTGAGCATACTAGTTATCCTACTAATACTCAGTGGCGTAGCTACCTTGGGTGGCACCCGGAGCGGAAGTTGATGGTGTTACCCCATCGAAAGTTAAAAGTAATCTGCACAAACAATATGAGTTTCTTAAATAGTAATTTTATCACTATGCCTTTAACAACACTTTTCGAAAGATATGACAAACGATGCCACACTAAAGGATTGCCTTATAGGTGAATCCTCAAAAAAGACAGTTGTGCTAGCGATTTTTTTAAATGTTTATACAATGTTCTTAATGTCGAGTCAACAGGTGAGTTTCACCCCAAAAAAGGTGACACCCGGTGCGAACCGCCCCCGCCGCCCCCCTCTTCCTACGCCACTGCTTATACTTATTATAAACGTGAAAGATGGATGTATGGATGTGAAACTTTACAGTAATATAGGTTATACGAGTATATCAGAATAACATTTAGGCTACAATTTGTGATGTTTTTATGTAATTTTGGTACTAACATGACGGGAAATGTCAATTAAGTTGAAAAGCAATCTCGGCGTACGCTGCCTCAACCATTAGAGTTACACAAAGATGATGTACCGTAGTAGGATTGTTTGTAGGTTGTAGTAATAAAAGACCGCACAGCATATACGAGTGCTATGCGTCTAACTTTTATGTGGAAGCCACTATGACCAAAATTGTGAATCATAAATTTAGTTAATTCGAATACAATTTTACAATGCACACTTTGTTATATAGGATTATTTATAGGAATGGACCGGAACATTCTATTGTGATATTCTATGATATTGTGAACATGCGTGCGAAGCCGTGCGCGGACTTTAGTTTGTAATAGACTTACACAGAAGTATCGTCGCCTAGATGGACTGATGGGCATAAAATAGTTGAGCATAAACACTACTCCTACCAGATGGACGGCCACAGAAAGTTAAAGTAATGAACGAAAAATGTTATATTATTATTCGGCGTCTCAAAAATCGCACCTCTTTGTTTAAAAAAAATCTTTTGCACGAAAACCTTTCCGTGTTTTTGGCTATATTTTAAATCATTCCAAGTAACTTTAATTTAAAGCTCTTAAAAGATTTAGATTATTTTTAAAAATAACCGAATGTTTCCTTTTTCGAGTATTTAGAGGATATTCTTTTCGAATGCAATTAAATAATTCCACTCTTTAAAATTCCCTATATGTACTATTTTTTAATGCGTATATATTGGCAGAAAATTGCTGCGGTCCTGCACCAGGTGACGAGCCGTTACTGCGCATTTTGACAACTTCTTAGAGTTACCTATTTATTTCCTTTACTGGTTAGTACTACAAAATGCCCACGCTTCGCTTTGGAAGAAGATAGGTTGACAACTATCCAACAACCTTTCTCATCATAATATAAGCTATACTCGGTGTACCTTCGATCCGGATTAAATGTAAACAAACCATAAAAAAAATTGTAGGGTTTTCTTGCCCCTAAACTATTCATTATATTTTTGAAATGTAGTTATTAAACTCAGTATTAAACATTCCACATCGAATTTGCACCGAGTATACAAACAAACACAGTTGTATCTAAATTGGTCGAGTGATTTCAGAGTTGCAATATTAATTTTAACCTATTATCCCATAGGAACAAAGCCTTTTTCTGGGATAAAAAGTATCCTTACATAAGCTACAAATAGGAATGATAAATTTCTAAAAAAATCATTTCAATTGGTCCAGCAGTTTCGGAGTTGCCATACAAATTTTAACCTATTATCCTTCGGGAATGAAGCCATTTCCTGGGATAAAATCTTATAACTATTCACAGGTTTTCAACGTCGAGTATGCTTAGTTTTAAATCTGTCTCGCGGTTTTTGCAGTTTTGGTTTTATTACCTACAAGGAGCCTACAAGCAAATGATGACTCAGTGACAAATAATGACAATGACAAATAGATAATTTACAATTACGACATTACGTAAACATTTTCTTTCAAAGATTTATTGAACACATTACAATAAGTAACACAATTATAATAATCGTAAACATCTGCAATGGTTGCACTTGTCACAACCACAGGTTGCACCGGTTTACGCTCACCTCTGGACGCTACGGGCATATGTTCTGTAATTATATTATTAGGTACATATTCATTGAGGGTAATTAAGTTAAACATCTAATAAAAACTAAGTAATCAGACTATAACAAATAAAAAATGACTAAAGATTAAAAGACCAAAAGTAGGTATCACCGAACAACCAGATCTAGATATTAGGTTATAATTCACAAATCAAAATTCGAAAATCATTGTCAATAATAATATTCGTCGTGTTTGCTTGAGTGTGTGTGTGTGACTGTGTGAGTGCACGTGTGTGTGGATGATTGTGCGTGTGGGTGTGTTATTCATTCTGATATTAATGCCTCCGTTTCTCAGTAAGTGAGTTTTTGCAGGTATTTTGGTTTTGCATTCCCAGTATGTAAGTAATAAATATTTCAAATTGTATTTATTTTATTATAGACAGTTGATGCCAGGTACTCGTATTGATGCTAAGAGAGCAGTTCGAGACTTCCTTCTTCGCTATGGTTATGGAGACAACAATAATTTTATTGCATTTATTATTGATGCCTATAAAATCCATTAATAATCCATTTAGCCGTATTAGGGTGGCTTAGAATACAAACCCTAATCCTATGCTGACCTATCAGGGTGTCGTCAAAGGCGTGCAGAAGTCAGCTGCCCGGCGGTAGGGCTTCGCAAAAGGATTATTATCTTTTTGTGAAACCCGTCTGGCTGCTAACCACCCTCTTGCTTGAATCAGCCGCCAAACTATTCGTCGTCTTCCGGCTGGGGGCTTGAGAGCCAGTTCCCCTCTTTTTCTCCCCGTCTTTCAGTCCTCCTCCTCCTCCCTATTCTTCTCTATCACCCGTCCCGAAGTGGTATGTTTTTGATTATCTGGGGTCAGTAACTGTGGTCATTGCTTTCGATTATTTTAGCATGGCGCCGCTTCCCGTGCTTCTTTCTCTTCTCCGCGTATGTGGTTCTATTACTTTCTGTTTCTGTGCAAGCAACTCGTTTGTAATACATCAGCTTGGTACTATTACTGTCCATGGGCGGCGGTGATCGCTTACCATCGGTGAATATGTATAAGTCATTTATTTATTTACTAGCTTCCGTCTACGGCTTTGTCCGCGTGTAATAGTTACTTTGGGCTAACTTTTTTTAGGACTTTTAAAGGGGAACAATGATTTTTGCGAAACCGTTTACGCAGCGCACGCAGCGAATGCTCTAAATGGGAAAAAATCCCCCGATTTTGAAACATTCTTCATTGGTGCTCGGCTCCTATGGATATTAGCATGATGATATAGCCTATAGCTTTCCTCGATAAATGGGCTATCTAACACGGAAAGAATTTTTCAAAACATTCCCGTAGTTCCTGAGATTAGCGCTTTCAAGCAAACAAACTAACAAACTCTCCAACGTTATAATATTAGTATGGATAATAATAATAATGTAGATTAAAATATAACAACTTGCACATATGTTGTTTATAGTTATACGTGCTACGTAAGTTCCCGTCTGAACAACTACTATGCTGCCATCTTTCAGATGGACTTGAAATCTTATCAATAAAATGGTACAGAAGCGGAGAATCCTATTCAAGGTGCCCACTGTCTGTGTTCCTTACACTTCTTTATTTGGTTTCATAATATTCAGTGTTGCCAATATGACGGATTTCCCGTCAGATCTCATAGATTCATTAGGCACTAATTACATTCAGGCAACTGTTAGGTATAGTTGCTACGGCGTTACTTATTTAACGGAGTTTTGACCATGATTTGACAGATTTTTGATAAAAAAAACTAAGCTTAGCGGAATTTTAAAATTAAAGTTGGCAACATTGATAATATTTGTCATTATTTTACCATATATTGTGATAGGTTTATGCACTCTGTGATAGTCTGTGGATCAAACATGTGCTTCTAAAAGATTTTGAGTTGTGATTTACGATTTGAAAAGTACTTTATATAATTTAAAGTTAAACTTGCAATTTACAATGAAAGAAATCAGTGAATGTGCACAAAAATGTAAAGAGAGAAACAAAACAAAACATAAAGTATTCAAACCCCGGAAGAAAAAGAGTGCGGAAGAAGATGCAGCAATAGAATATTTGCAGGCGCAGTATGAGAAAGTAAGTATAATTTAAATACTTAGTTCAGGGAATACTATCTTTATTATTATATTTTATTAGCCTTACGTAATTTTCCACTTTGCTTACAGATAAATCCAGATGAAATAAAAACATTCAAAGATTTCCCATTATCACAGAAAACTCTTAAAGCTTTAAAGGAATCAAATTATGTAATTCCTACTGAAATACAGCGACAAGCGATTGGCTTTGCTTTACAGGGGAAAGATATTCTAGGAGCCGCAAAGACTGGCTCAGGAAAAACTTTAGCATTCTTGATACCTACACTGGAAAATTTGTTTTGTAAAAAATGGACCAGGTTGGATGGTGTTGGGGCTCTGGTCATTTCACCAACCAGGGAGTTGGCATATCAAATTTATGAAACACTGAGAAAAGTTGGTTATCTGCATGATTTTTCAGCAGGTTTAATTATTGGTGGACAAAATCTGAAATTTGAGAGAAAAAGAATGGATCAAATTAACATACTTATTTGCACACCGGGTAGACTACTACAACACATGGATGAGAATCCACTTTTCAATTGTGATCAGCTACAAATACTTGTATTGGATGAAGCTGATAGATGTTTAGATATGGGTTTCAAAGATACTATGAATGCCATCATAGCCAATTTGCCTCCTGAAAGACAGACACTGCTTTTTTCTGCAACTCAAACAAAGTCGGTCAAAAATTTAGCACGATTAAGTTTATCTTTCCCAACTTATGTAGCACCACATGAACAAGCTGAAACAGCAACACCAGATTCATTGCAACAAAGTTACATAGTGTGTGGAATTGATGAAAAACTTGGTATTTTATGGTCATTCATAAGAAATCATTTAAAACAGAAGGTACTAGTGTTTATGGCTACATGCAAACAAGTAAAATATACCTTTGACCTTTTTTGTAAATTGAGACCTGGAGTCAGTTTGTTAGCTTTATATGGAACGTTACATCAGGAAAAAAGAGAAAAAATTTATAATGAATTTTGCAGGAAGTCGAATGTGGTGCTGTTTGCAACTGATTTGGCATCAAGAGGTTTAGATTTTCCTCGGGTCAATTGGGTTATACAATATGACTGCCCAGAAGATGTTGATACCTACATACATAGAGCAGGACGTACTGCTCGAGGAGTGTTTGGAAAAGGTGAAGGGTTACTAATGTTATTACCAAATGAAGAGAAGATTATAGAGGAGTTACAGAAAACCAAAATACCTATAAATAAAATTTCAGTAGATCCTTCAAAAATTGCAGCTCCTCAAAGAAAAATTGAGAGTTTACTTTCAGATAATACTGAGTTGAAACAAAGCGCTCAACGGGCCTTTGTCAGTTACTTGAAATCAGTTTTTTTAATGAAAAACAAAGAAATATTTAATGCAAAGCTCTTAGATACAGATCTATATGCTAGGTCTTTAGGATTAATTGTACCACCACATATAAAGTTTTTACAACAGCATCGTAGCAGAAATTTAATTGAAGATAAAAAAAATCTTGAAAATCCTGTTGAGAAATTACAGTTGAGGATAGAAAAAGAAAAGGGTTCTGATAGAAGTACAGATAGAGAAGAAATTGTACAAGATGCTCTGAAAATGAAAATTGGGAAAAAAATTATAAAAGAAATTCCAAAGTTCAATTTTCACAATGATGACGACAGTGATGAAGATGATTTTCTGAAAGTCAAAAAGAAAAATATTGATATAGAAGCGGCACCTATTCAAGACATGCAAAGCATATCAAAAAAAAGGGCTAAACACATAACAAAGGCTGCAGTAGCAAAGAAGATTCTGAGAAAGAAGATCAAAGTGAATACTACAATGAAGTTTACAGAAGATGGGGATGTTGTCTATGATGAGAAGAAGGATGTTAAATCTGAACTTGCTAAACAATTTATGAATGAAGATGTTGGGGGTATTAATATAGAAAAAGCTAAAGAAGTGCTACAAGAGGAAGATAAATATGACAAAATAAGATTTAGGGAAAAAGTCAAAGCTAAACATAAGGAACAAAGACGGAAATTGAAAAATAAAAAGAAAGATGAAGAAAATGATAAAGATGACTTTGGATCTCACTCAGAATCAGATGGACCAGATTTGTCTTGGTTGCCTGATCCTGATAAGGTTTATGGTAATAAGGATCACATTGATTTGTCCAACTATAATGACAGTCCTGAGATGCATTCTAAAGAAACGTCATTGAGTGAAGATTCAGAACAGGAATCTAAATATCACAGGTTCGAAAACATAAATGCACTTTTTTTACATACCTACTATAAGTTATACTTGAAAACATTCCCATATAATAAATAAATCTATTAATGATAGCTGTATATTTATAATTAAAAAAAACATTTTTAGTGTTCTGTAATAGATGTGGTATAGAACAGTTTGCATAAAATCATTGTTAGTCTGGAAAGATCATATGATTTAGAGAGCCATCTGGTAGGATTGCTTATTTAACAAAAAATATCATTATCAAAATTAAGCTTTAAAGTGATAATTTTTGTTGATATATTTATCAAATAATGATTGGTTTGAAACAATTTATGACATGTATAATTTATAAGAAATATGTAGCATAATAGGCTATTAGACATTTTTTTAATATTCTTAAATGATTCTATATGTTATTAATACACATGACACATTAATATTTCGGAGAAAAAATTGATGTTAAACTTTGAATTTTGAATACTGCGACAAAAACGCTCTTTTTGTAATGGCACTAAACACCGGACGCGCGTGATATCACAACCCAGTAAAAATTAAGTTAAACAATGCAGTTGGAGCAAATTTCGGAATTTTATCAGTTTGATGAGATTTATGTAGACAGAAATGATATACAAATGTTATGTTGTGTCATAATGTACCCCAGTCAAACTATTTGTTTTTTTACCAACAAATCCCAAACTATAATATTTATTGTTAAAATTAGTTTGGAGACACAAAAAAATATTTCATCACATTAAAGTATTTCCATGTGTGAAAATCCCTTTAACATAAGTACCTAT
>DWJZ01005464.1:0-14030 GCA_018249125.1 Asbolis capucinus | reverse complement strand
ATTACGCACTAGAACACTGAGAAAATACTAGGATATCTATGAATGTAGGTTATTATTGGGGTCAGTAAAAAATATGTAAAATACAGTTAAATATTTTATTAATAAATGCGCATAATATCTAAATATCCGTAAAGGTAGGAACTAATAATTTAAGTAGTAGTATGTGGAATAACAACAATACATTTCACTAAGACGCTTCAAACAACTCTAATTCAGAAGACTTATGGGACAAAGTTGCTTAAACTGAGCGGTGAAAAGACATTAAGGGAGATTTAATTTAGGCCTTGGCAGCTTTGAGTTCTGCCTCATACTTTTTGGCGTATTTTTTGCTAGCGTCATATTTAGTGCTCAGTTGGTTCCAGTACGCAGGTTCTTTGTTGATGAGATGTTCAATAACCTTGCGAACTCCCTGCTTTTGAGGCTCCGTGCATTTTGCGCAGTAGTTCTCGAGAGCTTCTTTGATGTGAGCTGTAAAAAAATAACGCAATTTGTATATAGTATTGTTATACATACATATATTAATAGGGTTTGTGTATATGAAAGTGAACATGGCTACACTTAGGACCACATAGATCAGAACCAATTTAAAAAATCATGATAAACTCTCTCTGAAAGAAGAAGAGAACTTCATGAAACTTTGTCATTAAAATGCTCCACATTTTATGGGTCGTTCTACGTTTTTTCTCATTCAAAACAGATACTTGAACTGTGTCTCAATGTATTTTATCAGGTACCTATCTACCAGCCAGATGAATCACTTTCGTGCCTTCATCATTATACGTACTACAAAAACAGTCATTGAAAACACAAACAAACTTTTTGTGTCAGTTTTTATCGTACTGTAAGGCTACATTGTAGGCTGTCAGTAAAATTCCTATGACATAAGTCCAGTAAAGGTTCCTGACCCTTTGTATACAGTCCAAAAAGTAAAAACAAACAGAATGCTATGATCATCATTTGGCAGTCTTTAAACCTTGTCGGTTGCTGTCGTGTGTTAGAAATCCCCAAAAAATGAGTTGGTTATCTCTTCATCAGTCGGTATACTTTAAAAGAATTGAGGTCGGATTAGTATTGTAAGGACTTCTGGTCCATGGAGTCGGTGTTATAACATTTCAAGCTTTTTTGGATCATACTATAAATTGATCATCAATGCAAGTCATAACTGTCCTAACACTGGACTCTGTTCTCTTTTTACAAGCCATTGTCCACCACGCTGGTCAAGTGTGGATTGGTGAAGTTCACTCACTTTCGAGAACCTTATGGAGACTATATGTACTCTCAGGAGTACAGGTTTCCTCACAAAGTTTTCCATCCGGGTAGCAAGTGACCAACTTCTGAGACGCACATTAAAAATGACAAATGCGCACGGCAGGAGTTGACTTACGACCTCGGTACGAGAGACTAACGTTCAAACCACTAGGCTTTCCATGATATTTGGTGATGGTAAGAGGTATGTAGCTCTGGTAAGGCGCATTAATAAAACTTAGGTACTTACATTTGAGCTCCTTGCCGTCAGGAGAGCATTTGCCCTGGTCCAGGGCACACTTGACGTAGGGCTCCAACAGGCGCTTGTTTGAGATTATCTCATCAAGGTTTACGTTGTCATATTTGTTTGTATACTGCTCTGCAGGTTTTGCGGTCACAGACGCCGCGAGGACTACGCAGATTATCAAGAAGGAATTCATTCTGAAAAAGAATTATTATAAGAATTACTATTTAATCCTTGTACTGAGTCTTACTGAGATGGGGGATGAGGAGTTAGGAAGAGAAGAAAGTGGATATGTACACCTTTCCCTACTCGTACTCGCTTTAATGAATCGCCGGCGCACTTATACGCACACAGAGACAAAATCAAGGTGTAACTGTGATAATTGCTGACCACCTAAGTATTACATACTAGTATTCAACGAAAGCTACAGCTATTTAAATAGATTCGCAAATTATATATTTTACAAATATACGTTATTTTTATATTAAATCAAATAATCAAACGTTTTGATAGAATGAAACCTTTTACAATGAACCGTTATATATTACAAATACACGTCATTTTTATATTAAATCAAATAAACAATTCAACCCTGGGGAAAGGGGCAAGAAAGATTATTTTACAGTGGATTCCCAATTTGATTCTATATTTACTACAACCATTTTTTTCGACATTTAATGCGACTACTTAATACTATATCAATAACAACTTTTCCCACATTCCAGTGATTTCTTTTTGATAAGTCAATAGAAGGAACTTTAAAATATTACTCGTTTTGTTTTGGTTGCCGAGAGACATTGAAAATCATACATAATAACCTTAATCATAAAAATATTGACATGTAAAACAAGTATATCTCGTTACAATTGAGGAAAAAACATTACAAAAATCACCTCGAACGCCAGTGTGTGTACACACGCTACATGACACACACAAACAAAACAATTATCATGTCACTGCAATATCTGGACATTTAGGAGACATGATGTGATAGACTTTTTAGCAAAATAATATAGTAATGACAATTCAAACTCTTAATGTTATTGTTCTTAAGAATATAAGAAACTGATCCGGTAAAGCCGTTTCCCGGAATAAAAAAAACCTATAACATTCTTCGGTAATTGTACCTAATATCAAAACAAAAGATTTTTTTCATTCGATGTTATAGTTACTGAGATTAGCAAGTTTAAACCAACGCTCTTCAGCTTTATAATTATAGGAAATATAGATAGGACATGTAATTTACACATTGAATTAACAACAATTTGTAACAATAAGGGAGTAATCTATACTAATAATAAAACTGTAATGCGGTCCATTCCGTACATTAGAAGTACAATTCTGTGATGCAGAGAGGCTTTGTTATCGATATAGAGACCAAAACAATTTGTTTTTTGGATTCATTGTATGTCTGTCTTTCTGTCTGTCTGTATTATCAAGCTTCACACTAAAAATACTGGACAGATTTAGATGAAACTTGGCATAATCGAAGTTTAAAAAATGCTTATAGGATAGGTTTTATCTCAGGAAATGGCTTTGTTTTACAGGATAACAGGTTAAAATTAGTATGGCAACTCCGAAACTAATGGACCAATTTAGATGAAATTTAGCATGTTTGTGGCTTATATAAGGATAATGGTTATAGGATACTTTTTATCCCAAAAAACTGCTTTGTTCCCGTGGGATAATAGGTTAAAATTATTATGGTAACTGAAACCATTGGATAACTCTTCTTCCGAAACGAAGCGAGGGCAAATTCAAAAATTAAATTAAATTCGTAATAACTGGATTCCTCAAACCTGGGATTTCTTTAGGATACTTTAAAAACATCTACATCACCGACTAACAGTCTTATTTGATTATAAAAATATATTTAAAAACTTACTTTATACTAAAATATTGTAGTTGCAATAATAATGGACACAAATAAACTGCACTATAAACAGGATATTCCCTAGGCTTTATATAGCAACAACTTACTACCGCGGATGAAGTTAAACGGGTTTCGGATTCTCTACTTTTAAGACCATTGGAGTGCGTCACTGCCGCATTTACGGAAACTTCCAGATATTAATAATACCTATTTGCACATAAAATGTTCCAGATGATATGAAAGCAAAAACTGTATTTTTTACTTGCATGCGTAAGTGCTATTGGAATCCCCAAATGCTTAAATATTCTTTAAACCCATAAATGGCCCGCTACTGAGCACGGGTCTCTCGTCATACTGAGGAGGCCAAGGGGATACTCCACCACGCTGCTCCAATGCGGATTGGTGAAGGGGTTAGTGACCAACCCGAGTGTCAGAAGTTATAAGCCACCCAAATGCCGCCGACTTGGCTTAACGATTGCTATCTAACGATAACAATAGCAACCGACGGCTTTACGTGTCCTCCGAAGCACGGAAGCACTCATGAATTGTTTTACCACAACCATCCTCCTCCGACCGCGCCCGCTGTTGGTTGACTTTTTCGATCGTTTACAATCGTTTAAAACAAGCCGCCGGACATTGAACGCTTGGAATTGTTTATTTGTTTAAAACTTTATTATAGCTTACGAAGAGGTACAAAATGGATTTAATGGTAGAAGCATTCTCTACCAGCTGACTTATAGATAATCGTTATCTGTTTGTTTATACAAACAGACATCGAGGGCGGTATATAATGAGCAACTGAGATATGTGGCATTATATTAATAATTTGTAAGTACATAATTTTATTTTATTTTTATATTTAAGATTTACCAACAGTTTTGACATGAAAAAGAGTTTACACTTGTTAATGTCTAAACCAATAACAGGCAAACGCCGCATGCTTTATGGAAATCAATTACAAATATTCTGTAGGGTAAAACCGGGTTAGATGCCGCACTGGGATAGATAGATTTTTAAAAAACCTAACTTCCCAAACTCCCAAAACTTCCCAAACTGGTAATTCTTCAGTAATTAATAGTTTAAATAGGAGCTGCTATCACCCCGAACATTTAACTCCGACAAGCTTTCGTCAGACTTAGTAGACAACCCAGTTAGCGTGCATCCTCCAGATGACGCTTGTCCCCGTATCGTTTAGCTTGTGTTGCAGTCTTCTCGCGGTTGCTCTGGCAGGAGCACCGTTTGCGCTCCGTCTCTCCAAGCGGGATCGTCTCAGTTGAAGGCTTAGAGGCCATTCGGCCAAAGCCAATCTCAGGTGGTGTTTACGGGGGAACGCACCTAGGTTATCTAGAGTCCCATATAACCAGTACAGCTGGCTAAAAATACAAATAGGAAAAAAGGAGTGCGAGCGCGAGTATGTTTCTGCACAACAGAACAACTAGAGTTAGTTTTCGATGAAATGGACTAACAGATTATGGGAATAAACTAAATATCCCGACAATTTGTAATTCCATCTCTGTTGTCTGTTGTCAATTTCCCATCATTCGATTTATTAACGTTATTGTATTTGTTTTAGTAAAACATCCTTTCTTGGGTTTTGACAAGGAGAAAAGACTAGTAAAGTATATTCTTAAGCTTAGAGATGCGGGATTCTCACCAAACAGACAATAAATACGCATGTTAGCTTATTTATTTGCTGAAAAGCTGCGGTTGAAATATAATTTATTACCACTTTTGTTGAAGAAATGTCTTTAGTTTTAAGTTAAGTTATGGTGATTAATTGACACACACTACACACATAAGACTACACATACATACTAGCATATGAAACAATAACACACGACATAATGACACACACAAACCTAACAACACAAACACAACACTTCACAAAACACAACAAACACATACACTAACACACTACACACACACACTGCAATATACCTTCCACAATTTTATTGTTATATAATTCTTTAGCGTATAACCGAGAAATAAATACATTTTTACTTGATCTTATTCATCATACTACTGAAAAACTTTCATTTATATCTACACATTAGTCGAATCATAAAATAAATACATAATTTTATTAATTACTAAGTCTATCATCCTAATTGACTGTGTATTGAAAGTCAAAATGTTAACATAACATTTGCTGGCTTAGGAGTAGAATGACCTCATATCAATTTTATTTGATTTCGCGTTTATAGACTATGTAAGGCATCTATCCACTCTGCAGGGACCTATCCTCCATAGTATTTTCATGGTGGGGCAACTATCCATATAGGTAGGCGTCTATCCTAAAAAAAAGGTGTTCTACAAATTTTTTTATTACACAAAATCTATGAATGATAGGATAAAAAATATACATAGTAATTCAAAAGAAAGAATTAACCTAGCTACATTCATACAAAGTATTCTTATAAGACCCATATTTTAAAAATTAGGAGGCTATTTCAAAAAGTGGGGCATCTATCCCGGTTTTATCCTAAGTGGTTTACAATAAATACTGATTTTTAAGATGAAAGTCGTAATAACTTGACAATAGCAAAGCAGGAAGTATAAAAAGAACAGTGGTATGATACACCTGTATGTACACCAAATTCATATTAATAACAAATGAAGACGATAACCAATTTTTTACTTCTGTGCGTCAGTGCTGACGGAATCACCAAATGCATAAATAGACAAAACATTTTAAAACAATGTCTCACTGATATTAAATGCGAAACTTTGTGAGGATGGAACGATGTTTGTTCTTCTTTGACACAAAAACTACTGAACAGATCTAAATGAAATTTGCCAAAGAGATTATAGTGTGGAATAACACATCTTCTTTTTATCTCTATACCACGCGGGTAAAGACGTGGTATCTTAGTTTACACATAAAATGTTCCCAGTGATATTAATAGCATAGCACCATGTTTTTTACTTCCATGCGTGGTTGCGACCGAAATCCCCAAATACATAAGTAGGTAATATTTATGATTTTAATAACTGGCTTCCAAATTGGTGCTTGGCCAAGTCTTATTCAAACTTGAGGGTCATATTTTTTTTGCCATTCCTAACAATGTATTCAGTAAATTTATTTTATAATTAATACTTCTTATTTAATTGCTTTGTCGGTATCATATAGCAAAGAATCTTATTGTTCTGTGATCGGTACAATCTGAACCCAACAAATGATTTAGACCCTAGTTTATGTGCCCACCAAAGCACAGAAGTATTGTATATAAATAATAATAATAATAAATATCTTTGGACAACTCACACAAGGCCATCTGCGGCCAAACTAAGCGTTAGCTTGTGCTATGGTGATCAGACAACTGATAAACATACATACATACATATATACTTTTAAATACATACTTAAATAGATATTTCTATTACATACCTAGACACGCAGAACAAACATTCCTGTTCATCACAGAAAAGTTTGACTTAGGTGGGAATCGAATCCACGACCTCCGGTGTAGTAGTCAGATTCACTAATCACTAGACCAATCGGCGTGTTTTATATTGGATGTATATATTGGACATAGGGAACCTTAACAAAATTACTCAATTGAATGCAGAAAATATATTATTTGCTTAAAGTCATTTAACTATAACGTCAGAATAAACGATTGGTTGAATTATTAATTCTTGACTTTCTTCAGTTCTTCTTCATACATGGTGGTGTATTTCTTAGTCGGGTCGTATTTGGCGGTAAGTTGTTCCCAGTACTCAGGCTCTTCGTTGATAAGATGGCCGATTACATGACGAGTCTCTTTCTTCTGTACGTCTGTACATTTTCCACATTTATTTTCAAGAGCTTCTTTGATGTGCGCTGAGAAATATACAAAAGTTAGTTGGTTATCTAAAAAACTTTATTTAAGTAGTTTCTAATAAGTTATTTAGTTAGTTAATAGTTAATTAATAGGTAATTGCCTGACTGACTTTATTCACCTGAGTAATACAGAATTCTTGATTATATTTCCTTTGAAACAAAAAAGACAGATCAAAATCGAATTATCCGTTTGGGAGCTACGATGTCGAACTTATCAAACGCCCAATAAATTCGTTGAAGTATATTTACAATATATAATATTTAATTATCCTACTGCAAGACATCAGCCTTAGCGCTCAGTTTGGTTGTCTTGTGGCGATTCTAAGTCATCGAATCGAATCGCTTAATCGAATTAAGCAACAGTGCGGTACGCCGTACGGTCGGTAGGGTGAAGGGTGACCGCTAGTGACAAAAAGTTCATGAGCGTTTCCGTGTTTCTTCGAGTTCATAAAGCCGTTGGTAGTTGGTAGCAATCATTGATCCGCGATGGACGCCGTCGGATGGCATAAAAGCTTCCGATCCATAGATTAGCTTAACTCCTCCGCCACTCCGCACTGGAAAAACGTGGAGGAGTCAAGAGGAGAGACCCGTTCTCTATAGTCAGCGATTAGTGGGTTAAATCCAATTCAAAATCTAGTACTACCTGGATCGTATTAAGGTGGCTCAGAATACCGAATCTAGTCATTAATTCTTGTCTAATGTCTGCTACTGACTCTATATTGGCACCCTTGCTTGAGTATAGAGGCTTTGTATGAGCATGGAGCATTTAGCTTTCACCTTAGTTTAAGGTTCAAGGGCAAAACCGACTAAGCGAGATTTGCCAAATTTTGGAGAAGAGTCTAAAATTTAAATATTTAGGAGAAAAACCTAAATAATATTTTTTTTTCTGAGTAGTTGGAGTTTATACTTAAAATTCTAAGGAAATAAAAACTTCTTTGGGTGAATGGATGATTTTTTTTTGACTCTACTTTAAAATTTGGTAAAAGTTGCTCAGTCAGTTTTGCCATTCAACCGTCGATATACTATCATTAAAAAAATAACTCACATTTAAGTTCAGTTCCCTCAGCAGTACATTTCCCTTCGTCCAGAGCACACTTGATGTGTGAGACGAGGAGCCGTTTGTTTTGGAGTACTTCGTCCACGTTGATGTTGTCATACTTCGCTGTATATTTCTCCTCTGGACGGCCCAAGGCAACCGCTACCACGGCGAAAAGGCACAACACGATACAGAACTTCATTTTGAGCAGCCAACTGAATAAAATATTTTAAAAGTGGATAATATACGTATAAATAAATAAATAAAATATTTTTCATGATTTTATTATGACACTTTTTGTCCGAAATAAATATACACATTCATTAAAATATTACAATTTAATAGCACTAAAGGTTTTTGTGCTAGAGCACAGACGAACGAAGAGACGGGCATGGCCACACTTTATGGGTTCTATGGATTTTTTAATAAAAAGACATTCCTTACACTAATGTAGAAAAACATGTCAGCGTAAATAAAATTAAAGAAAATAAAATAGTCGCTTTAAAGTGATCTCCTCTAGACAAAATCAAAAACATGTTCAACCCAATTATAGCCCCAAGTCTTCCCTTCTAACTAAGGAACCATAAACCACCACTCCGTTGGAAAGTTGGAAGTTAACGACTTCTGTCTAACGATAACAATGGGGATTCACCATTTTACGTGCCCCCTGAAGCACGAAAACATTCGAGAAATATTTGGCATTAGCGATCACCGAACTTTCCCAAGGCTTAAAATTAACCGCCTAATACATTAAAATAAAAATTATATAATTATACCTGATTGTTCTTCCAATGAACCAATGAAGTGTCATAAAGTTACATTCAAAACTTGCACTTTTATACCTCTCGCAGGTAGCCAAATATTCTGGTTTTATTATTTGGAGTAGTTTATTCAGATATAGATAATAATTAAAGCGTTTTAAAATTATTGAGATTTGAATGAACGTCATAAAATATTCATAATTTTTCGGGCGTACAAAATTGTAAAATCTAAGTTCATGCTGGCGCGACCCAGAATAGACACAAACCTCAAACCTTCGATTTCATTACCTACTAAGTCCAGCATCCAGGTCGAACTGTTTCTGTCAAAACATTAGACCAATTGACGGAATTTATTGATAGCAGAGACATTTACATGACGCTTTTAGCAGGATATGTCGTAATTACTCCAATCGTATCCCGAATTTAATCACCAGCAGACGTGACTGATGCTTGTTGGATGGGCATTACTTGTCGTAGGATGGAAAAAGTATACTATTTGACTGGTGCTACCAAATCCCGTCTTTCATTTTTCATTCCTTTCATTCTCATAAAGAAAGAGCGTGTAGACAATTTTCGCAGGAATTATTCGGATAAATTCCCCCATCCCCGTTCAAACAGCGAACGACGGACGACGCAGTATTCCTCATCTTTTACCATGTGTGCCGCAAGGGAATGGAATAATTTGCCGGCTACTATCAAGTTTAATAGAAAAATATATATATAAGTATCAATATTTATATTATTTAAAAAAAAAATAATATAAGTATCAATATTTATATATTTTTTTTATAAGTATATAAGTATCAATACTTATATTATTTTTTTTCGAATTTTTGTCGAAAGGTCCTACCATCAGTTATCTCCTATCCCAAAATGCTTCATGTTGCATTAGACTATATATATAAAAAACATAATTCGTGTATAACGTTATTATGTAATTCATTAATAGCCATGTTGATCGCCTCGTCTCTTATCACCCGTACCGCGAAGAATTGGAATAAGTTGACCTCGTCGGTGTTCTCGTTCGTTTGCAATGTAAATGTTTTCATATCAACAGTGAATAGGCTTCCACTAAGTTAGTGTACCTTACCATCGAAGACTTCATCGCCACTTACCATCAGGTGGGATCTTGGTCGAGCGCTTACTTATGTTAGGAAAAAAAAAGATTATATAAAAAAATCATTTATTGGCTTAAAAAACAACAGAGACTTGAAATATATATATAGCACTATATATATATATATGTATAGCACTAGTAAATTCAAAAGCTGCCGCCTCAGCTTTTTCCTGACGCAGGTCAGAAGAGCCCGCAGCGCTGTTTATCAGCCGTTCCCTTCTCCCTGAGGTCTTGTACCAATTAATTATCATGACCTTTTTTTTCGAAGTTTAGGTGCCACCATCCTTTTTAAAACTAAAAGGCAATTATTACACTAAGTGAAAGTTTTCATAACTAATATAATAATTACTTATTAACTTGATTATTTAATTCGACAGTACAATAAAGTAAAAATAAACAGTCACTTTAAAATGTAAGAAAAATGTATTTTCTTGTTTTTACAAAAATAACAAGACAACTAGACTTTGAACCACAAGATAAAAAAAACTTTTAAAATATCGTTTTTTTCCCAATACAACATTCTCATTAAAATTTATAATTTGTAACCAAAAACGATACAAAAGTTCCAAAAAAAAATTCTCAAAAACGATAAAGCTAAAGCCATTCAAAAATGTTAGAGGATTCTGAATGTATTACTTCAAAATATATTTCGAAGTGAACAGACGTGGACTAAAAAATAGAGTTACAGAGAAAATATACAAACGTTTCGTGAAATGTCATTATTTTAAAAATATTATTTTTTCCATTACTTTGCCGTTCATTTAAAAATATAATGAATACAAATATTATACAGGGTAAGTTTGTTTATTTTATACAGAAATGACTTCAAGACTGCTTGACTGGTTTATATAATTTTTAGTAACATATTTGGTAGATCTGAGAATAGGTAGTAGGCTATTTTTTATTGCCTTTTAACTGATACAGATAGTTCTGTGTATTTAATTTTTTAGGCAAGGTTATTGTTATTTTATTGTTATGATTAGACATGAAAAATACTTGTAACCCTAAATTTTCACTCTTATACCGTCATTACTAGACTAACTGTATATCAGCATATCTTTAATAGACATGAGATAGGAAGGTTGGCATAGCGGTTAGTGAACCTACTACACCGGAGGTCGTGGGTTCGATTCCCACCGAAGTCCAACTTTTCTGTGATGAACAGGAATGTTTGTTCTGTGTGTCTGGGTGTTTCATAGAAATATCTATTTAAGTATGTATTTAAAAGTATATATGTACATATGTTTATCAGTTGTCTGATCACCATAGCACGAGCTAAAGCTTAGTTTAGGTTCAGATGGCCGTGTGTGAATTGTCCAAAGATATTTATTATTTATTTATTAGGCCAAATTATTAGGGTGACTTAGATTTTTTTTAAATTTATTTATCGTTATAATTCAACTATCTAAATCTGACATTACGGGATATCCCAATTTGTTAAACTCCGTACATTTTTAAGTATAGGTACCTGGTGAAATTCTTATGGATGCGTTCCATCATTGACATCTACTTGATCTCACTCTGAGCCCCTATAAGCGAAACTTTACTTATCAGAATTTATTTGATTTACCTATATGTCAGTTTCATCTCTACCTATCATCTTATCTCGAAATGTAAAAAAAAACAAACCAAAGGAACATCACCATTTCAACCACATTTTGATCGCATAACTTACTCCCGTTGGTCCGGAGCACGGACATTTGCTGCTGTGACCATCCGGTGTGATACAACCATCATCGGAAAGAAAATCCTCTTTACAGACTTCAAAAAAGCAACAGGTAATCGATGTGTGTGTGTGTGTTATTTTTTTATATACAGGGTGTCCCAGAATGAATGGATAATCATGCATGGTCGGCCGCTCCAATAAAAATACAAACAAAAATTCCAATGGGCGCCGAAAATTTTATGTTTCTTAAAAAATCACGTTTTTATTGACCTTACTGTAATTTCATGTACAACAGAATCGCAAATTAATGAAATTTGTTCCGGTTTTCGTGTTATCTCATTCTTCATAGACATTCTTATTAGAAACATAGTCAATTCTTTTAGTACCTATTTTAATATATGTTTTTAAAACATCAATTCCGAATTTCAACACGATATTTGATAAAATCATTATCTAGACAATGTTTGTGGGCCTCTGGTGAAAAAAATTAATGAAAATCCGAGTGACCAACCATTTCAAAAATATGTACGGTTAAAAGGTTTACACAACGGCATGCATCATTCTATTTACAGTAAAAATGCAGTAATTGTCATAAGAATTCAGCAAGTCATAAATTGTATGATATGAAAGCGTTTAGTTGTACATAAATTAATCTTTAAATTCAAATTCAAATTGTTGACCACCAACTCTGATACAAGCTCTACATCCTTTAATAAATGTTATTCTAAGATATCGTACGTAGCGCCGTTCAATTATTTTTGAACACGACTGCATAATTTCTCTAAATTTGAAATAGGTTTCGAGTACAGCTGTTCTTTTAGACACAACCCCAGTAAAAAAATCTAGTGGATTTAAGTCCGGGGATCGTGGAAGCCACAAAATAGGACCTAAACGAACAATTCATTTATTTGGATACGAGGCATTTAAATATGCACGAACATTTACAGCATAATGCGCAGGACAGCCATCATTTTAAAGTCAGTGGGATGGCCTCACATCCTCAGGCACCTCCTCCATTAAACTTGGTAAATCATTTTTGTTTTTCATTTTATAGCACTATTTTTGACTGGGTAGATCGATTTTCATGATATTTTTTTTATTTAAAAGTGAGTACTTGTGTCGTAGTATTATGTCATTTTAAGCGACTTCTGACGAGCGTTTTTTGAGAGAGCTTTATTGTTTTTCTTAACGTTCGTTCATAGCTTTTTATTGGGTTCACCGATTTTGATGATTCTTTTTTTATTCAAAAGCTATTACTTGCCGCATACGCTCATGTAACTTTCAGCTCAATTAAATGGGCAGTTTTGGGAATTATCTTTAATAACGCGTATTTAATTGGCTGCGACTTGACAATTATGTTTTTCCTCAGAACTGTTTTATGCGTGGACCGATTTTGGTAATTCTTTTTTTTGATCAAAAGCTAGTGCTGGTCATGTGGTCCCATTTTATTTAAAGCGACATCTGACGGGCAGTTTTGGAGTTATTCTTATTTTTAATAACTTTCTTTTTGTTCTTTACCTTATACCTTTTCATTAGACGTACCAATTTTAATTATTATTTTTTTATTCTAAAAATAATACCTAATTGTACCGTAAGTTCATGTAACTTTTTGCGACATCTGATGAGTGGTTTATGGGTTATTAGCAGTTTTCTTGTTTTTCGTAATATTTGTTATTAACATTTTACTAACGGTTTTTAAATTTTTATGATTCTTTTTTGTTCGAAATCTAGTACTTGTCGAATAATTGCATGTTATTTTGAGCGACATCTGACAGTGTTTGAGTTGTCTTTAATAATTTGAATAATGCGTATTTAACTGTTTGCGACTATGCTGACAGTGACAGTTTCATTGTGTTACTTGTCAGCGGCAATTGAAGTCGGTATTTTTTAAAGACAAAAATGATCATAAAATACATAATCACAGTTTATTTGTTAATTTTTTTAAATTTCTATTGTAATTACTAATTGGTTTACTAATTCGATTTTTAATTTTAACTTTTATTTTCGTTTCAAATTAGTCGCATTCAATTTTAATTTTACAACCTGCTGCCCGTGGAGTCCTATGAAGCATCATCAGCGGGGTGAACTGCGGCACTAAGTTCTGTGACATTTTTTTGTGCGATAATATTATTGTTACAATATTGTGCATTGCAGATATAAATATTTGTTAGTTAAGTTAGTTTATTACTGTAGTATATCCTTCACTTGTTTATCGGCTCTTAGCCACACGCGCCCTCTCACTCCTGTCGCCTACGGCTGACTGAG
>DWJZ01005463.1:0-14030 GCA_018249125.1 Asbolis capucinus | reverse complement strand
TTTATAATTTTTTCATCAAATTTATAATTATAATAGATGTAGGGACTTTGAATAGTTAACTTTGTCTTTCGTGAAATGAGCAATTGGTTCCTAAGACAAAATAAATGGTTTTATTTTATTTCAAATGGTTTTTATTCCATTTTATTTTAATCGTGAGCAGTTATCGAGTAAGCGATCTGTAAAGTTAACCAACAGTGGACGCTGTCGGTAAGTTACGGATGATCGTTCCTCGGCTATGATTATCATTGTAAGTCATTGTCTTTAGAAAGAGGCTATTGATTGGCTATTGAGCATAATACGCATACTTTGTATGCTAGAATTCTCGTTCACCCCCCATCAAACCGCATAAGAGTAGCGTGGTGAAAACATACTCCGTGATGAGGAGACACCAGTGCCTAGTAGAGAGTCATTATATTAAAGTCAAGTAAAGCTAATGGATATATTATAAGCTGTGATAGTCTCGTGTAAGGCCGCTCAACTCCAGACCCACAGGCCGTAATGTGGACCGCGAACGAATTTGAAATGGGCCGCGTAAGTATATTTTTAGAACTTTTTTATTACGAAATTCCTGAGAGTAAGCTAACCTAGGAACCTAGGAACTATTGGCCCGCAGTAAATTTATCATCCCTCTGTTTGGCCCGACTGGCAAAAAGATTGAGGATCCTTGGCCTAGAGGATAAGCAATGATAGCCTATTATTTGAACCTTGAAACCCAAAGGAGGTCCTGGGTTCAAATCCTGCGGCGCGCACCTCTTATTATCAATGTAAGTGTGTCTCAGGAGTCGATTATCACTTGCATCGGTGAAGGGAAACATCGCGATGAAATATTTATTTATTATAAAAAGATACACCAACAAGATACACACTTAATCTAGCTAAAAACATACATAAGATAAATTTGAACACAAGTGCTATCTCAGTAACAGGTGAACACAACTTGCTAAAAATACATTAAGGCCTCGGACTACTATTACAGTCCGTAAAAAGGGACGTCTAAAACTAAACATTATCTCTTTTTTTTAATAAAAAATGTTAAAATTCAAAAATTATATTTAACACTATACAAAATATAACATAACATATAAAATATAACATATACAAAACATAAAGAAACAAACACTCCTGAGAGTTCCCCAAAGTACTCAAAGGTTTGTGAAGTCTACACTTGTCCTCCGCCTCATATTGTCAGTGAAGACCTAAGCCCAGCAGTAGGACAGTTAAATATTGCAATGATAAAAGAAAACGTGTATGTATTTCCATTATCTTAACTTTCAGCCGATAACTTAAAATACCTATTTTAAAATAAAGCATACCTAACCATTGTTCGATATTGAAGTGTTCCTGCAACAAAGCTGCAACAGGCGATCGATCAACGTCTCGTTAATCAAAATCCTATTAACATTAGCTAAAAGTATTACCTGGATACGCCATACACAAAAGAGGAAGTCTTGAAGTATTTATCAATAAAAAAGCGACTTAAAATTACATCGATTAGTAATAAAATAGTAGTGATAGCCTAGTGGTTTGAACGCTGGTCTCTCGGACTGGGTTCAAACCCTACGAGCACCTCAAAGTTTTAAAGTTATGTGTGTAACAGAAGTTGATTATAACTTGCTATGGTGAAGGGAAACATCGTGAGCACTGCAATTCTGGGAGGTTTTTTTATATTTAATAAATTAGTGCTTGACCACAAAGTTCCCCAAAAAGTTCTCAAATGTGTGAGAAATTCACGAATTCGCACTTAATCAGCTTTGTAGACTATGGCCTGCATCCATTGTGAGAGTAGACCCCACAACCCAGTAGTGGGACAGTTATGGGTGCAATGATGAATAAATCGACAAATCTTGCTCGAGTTCAAATGGTACTAAAACACCAGCTTACAAATCCTACTAATATTATAAATGCGAAAGTTTGTGAGGATGAATTGTTACTTCTTCACGCAAAAATGACTAAATAGATCGAAATTAAATTTGCCACAGACGCAGATTATAGTGTACGAGTAGAATAACACACAGAGATCTTTATCGAATCTGCGAGCAGAACCTAGCATAAAAATGCAAGTAAAATGTTCTGAGAAAAGCATGTACAAGGACATGGGACAAACAGATAAATAAACCAAATATCTTCAAAAAATTGCTTTTGGTTACTTATTTAAAAACCTCAAGTAAATATCTCTTAAATATCTTTCATGTAAAGGCAGCGATGAATTGCATATTACATTTACTATTGATTTTTTCTTCAGATTCAAACGAAAGAAGCATCCACAAGGAGCAAGATCGTCATCACATGATTTCACTTCATTTATCATCATAATTTTTACTCAATATAAAATTAGGTAGACTCACTCAACTAAATCAAAACCAATTTTAGACCTAGCCAGAACCTTACATGAAAAGAGATGACTTACTTCTAGATCTTTTAAATATTTTCAAATACACGAACACCCATTTTATTTTTGCCACGGTTTATTGATTTTTATTTCAGATATGAATCTATATAATGAAATTGACGGAATAAAGTAATTGATCGGTAACATTATAACTAAGTGAGGATGTATTAATAATTCACCTGTCCTACTGACACAAAAAGAATTATTCGACAACTTCCTCGTATAAGACTTAAGCCTTTTACCTATAGATATCTTCCTCGTATAGAAATCTAAGCCCTTCTACTTAGTACAGTTCTTAATCAATTGCAATCTTTTTTTCAACACATTGTTACACAAATAATAACCCTTGTAATGTGTGTAATATTTTTATTTAATAATGAAATGTATTTTCAATGCATTGTTGTACAAATAAGTAGCTTTTGTATTGTGTGTGATATTTTTATTTAATAATGAAATGTATTTTCAATGCATGTTACACAAATAAGTAGCTTTTGTATTGTGTGTAATGTTTTTATTTAATAATGCAATGTATTTTCAATGCATTGTTACACAAATAAGTATCTTTCGTATTGTGTGTAACGTTTTTATCTAATAATTAAATGTATTTTCAATAAATTGTTGCACAGATAAGTAGCTTTTGTATTGTGTGTAATGTTTTTATTTAATAATGAAATGTATTTTCAATGCATTTTTACACAAATAAGTATCTTTCGTATTGTGCGTAATGTTTTTATTTAATAATTAAATGTATTTTCAATGCATTGTAACGCAATTAAGTATCTTTCGTATTGTGTGTAACGTTTTTATTTAATAATTTAATGTATTTTTATACAAATAAGTAGCTTTCTTTACTTCTATATTTAAACGTAACTTTGCTAACATTTACATCTAACCGGCCACGTGATTTTCGTGGAAAAGGTACCTACATATACTAAAAGACATGTTAAAAGTAAAATTTTACTAACATTCACCAGTCCAGAACAAACTTTAACCTGTGACAAAAGTCTGTACCGAAGAATAATTTAACTACGTAACTATCAACTAACAGATCAATAAATTGATAGTCCTAAGGTTGTACAAAAACATCTGTGACCGAATAAAAAAGAAATGTCGTTTTAATTGAATTGAAAAAACGGATGTTCATGCGTATAATCGACTAGAGATACACGAAAAGGCTTTCGTGACACTAAACGCTGTTTAGATAGCGGCAATTTTATTTAATGTGGTGCTATTTAAGACAATTCTCCTATATGTACTGTATAATGCTGAATAAATAAATTGATACAATTCTGTAACAAATTAAGCTGGTTTTATATAATTCATAGTAGGGTTTTTTTCATACTAGGTTTTTTTTTACTTAGAATAGGTTAATGACATCGTTCCCACTTGATGGAAAGAGGCGATGATGTGCAATTTTTTCTGCGATTACGTCCATGGTGCACCCCCCTTTTCACCCCCCATCTACAAGCTTTCACTGGATTCCTCTCCTTCATCTCCCACAGTTCAATCCCTCTAGTTGTGAATACAATATCTTATGCTTATATCTTTGATAGTGAACTTTCATTCCTATTCGTTCAAGACGCTTTTCGTAAAAACACTCATTTTGCTTTAACAAAATCGGTTCAGAAGTTGAAGCGTAAAAAGGCAAAAAACAGACACAGTTACTTTCGCAATTAAAATATTAGTAAGGATTTTTTTGAGAATCGTATACTTTTACCACAATAAGAACAAAATAGATTATTGGCTTCAACCAATAAGGACATACGCATCTCTCCTCATGACAGGAGACCTAGAACGTACTCCATTATACTGCTCAAATAAGTAGGTGTGAATAATAATAACAGCACGGAAAAAAATCAATTGGAAACAAACAATGTAAGAATATTAACATTTATTAAAATTTCTAATAAGCTTAAAATATCCAACTTATCAACTAATTAAAAAAACAAATTAAATTTCAACAGCAAGGAAAATAAATCAAGTTGATACAACAATGTAATAACATAAATGAACTTAGAATGTAACAAAGTAATAAAAAAAATATATACGTATATTTAAAAATATAAATTTTACAAAATATTTTTACTGGAGTACTAGAACGCAGGCTACATCACTGTAATGCATCATTTTAAAAGTTTTATTGTACTAGATAAGTAGATATTGTACTAGATAAGTAGTAATAGTAAGAAAGAAATAATACTTATTATAGATCCATTACAGAAATCCAAACTAGCACTAGAGGTATAGGGATATTATTACCAACAAAACCCTTGAATGTAAACTTCATTCAAATATAAATTCACTACCAACACAGTAACGAAAACAAACTGCATTACCAACACTTCAATGTTCAGAAGAATATCTTCAATATAACATATATTTAAATTTATCGTCCGGGCATCGCAAACTTTGCTTCTTAAAAATTAGTGACGTGAACGTCCAACTTTCATCGATGTTCAGCTTAAGTTCCATAATTTCTTTATTGATACTTCCACATTGGTAGAGCAGAATCATATTTACTGCATGGAGTTGATATGAATAATTTTTAAGAACAAGAATTTTAGGGAGTTCTATATTTATCCGTGCTTTGATCTATACGATCATATTATAATTCTGGTTTTGTGAAACACTTAGTAATTTTTACTGCTACTACACTATATGTAATAGAATTTAACAAGCCTAATTTCATCAACTTCTAATTATATTGTATCTTCTTGAACTTGGCATTTATGTGTAACTGTGACGACAATACAATAATATGGTACTGCCGAGCTGATGATGAACTGGAAGATGGACTGGGAACCCTGGGATGGTTAATAGTAATCCCGCCGTGTTTGGGCTCATTAGTTTTGTCTTAAATAGTTTTCATATAATCCATTAAGACGTGTTTTTTAGTTTTGAAACTCTTATTTATTATTATTTCATTGTTTCCCCCTCTATCTGCATCCTAGCCTTTTACATATTCATAATACGCTCTTTTCAGTGGAAATCTGGAAGAGTTCACTCTAAACGATAGCACTACCGGTTTACATATAGCCATATAAACCGGCAGTAAATACAGTATTTTTATTTAAACCCATGGAAATTTCGGGTGTTTATGATTCCATTTAGAAATTAATTGTGCAATTTCTGGTTATTTTTGTTTTGAATATATTTTATTGGAGAATAGGAACATAATAAATATATTACTTATTCTCATATCTTTTGTTTGTGGATGCTTGAACCACACTTTGTTAGTATAGGAATGTTTTTGATTTGTTTTATTAGTACAAATTTTTGAAAAGCCTTAACATAAATATACTTAATACTTAAAAATATATTATTTACATCTCTGAACTTATTCAAAAGTCCACAAGTTTCACTGTAAACGAATTAAGAATACATATGTGTACCAATTAAATTACAAATCGGTAATTAAATCTTATCGTCAAATATTTAACGATTTCTGTATCAATTATCTTTGTAGTTCACGTAGAGTGTTGTGTTATTCAATGTAAAATATATAACAATTATTTAAAAAGCTGAAGAGAATTATTTTACAGAAACAATTCTGTTTTATTACAAATTCTTACGATGTCTACAATTGCTCAAATATTTTTATTTTCCGAGACAAGACAAAGTAGGACAGTGGCCTGTCATTACTTGTTAGAGGTATGTCACCGCGGTGACGTCATATGGGGTCGGAATTAGGGTAACTTTTGTTGTTAAGGGTGGAATGAACGGTTGGAATTTTGTTACTATTTTCCTGATGGACTTTATTGGAATTTATTTTGGGGAATTGTCATATTGGGAAGCTCGGCTTTTGTTTTTGGTTAAATAAAGGTAAAAGGAATAAAAAATACTGTTAGGATTTTGCTTGAAGTTAAGCGTAATTAAAAACACGGTTGCAATAACTATTCCTAACTAGGAGAATTGTGTACTGAAGACAGATTAAATTAAAATTTTATTTTTAAAATATGAAAATGGATAATAACAGACAATATATAATACCTGAATACAATTTCAGTTTATAAAGCAAAAATATAAATATTTTATATACAAAATTAAAACTAAATATTTAATAAAAATTTAAAAATAACACATTGAAATTACGCAAATTCGTTGCAAAGTTTACACGAAGATTATCGAAACAAAAAACTACGACATCGTAAACAAGCTGCGTCACGCATACAAACGACGATCATGCGATAATTTGACACGGGCCATCATTTATATCACTTGTTACAGTAACTTCATTCATATACTTAAATTCCATAAATAATACAATAACCACCGCAAACTCTGAAAATGAAATAAAACAAAATTAAAAAACACAAACAAAACAAATGAAAACTTTTAAAGTTCACCGTTTAAAAATAAAAACAAAAGTTCAAAAGTAAATAAACTTTACTTACAATAATCGGCGGCGGATATTCAACTTTCGCCGAACGTAATATATCTACGAGATGAACCATATGGACAGATAAATAAGTCCCAATTTAAATGAAACTGTAAGATTGAGCCTTAAAGACGGTAAGAAGGCGCACTCGAGAGTCTCGCGGCGCGGAGCGATACGTAGGTCCCTCGCGACGTTCGGACGATGACTGAACGGCGCGCGAAGGCACACGCACGCGGGAGAGGGGGTACGCACTCACGCAGACTTGACAGCCAATCGCGTGCGTGCGCCGCGCGCACCCCCGCACCTCAGGCCCCGCCCCGCACCCTCCGTCACCTCACAATCGATGCCCTATATTGCATTAATTATTTAGAAAACACGCAATGAGATAACGCAAGGTGGCAGATAAGGGATCTACGACTTTAAATAAATCATTGAGTCTCACTTTTGTAGTTTTTTCGCGCGACGGTGAATTGTTGTGACGCGCGCCGGATCGCGTGCTCCTGATAACGCATTATTCACGCTGTCACGTTGCGTTGCGAACGCCGAGATTGTTTTTTTTATTTACTATCGTTTTGTTTACCGTAAACATGTTTTCGGGTGGACTGTTTAAGGTTTCTTATCTCGTATAGATATTAAGACGTCTATATTACTTATGTGGGGACATAAACTTTTATCCTGGTAACGTTTTAGAAAATAATGCGCGCAGTGGTCGTAAAACTACAACATGCCACAATATTATGTGCTGCAGAATAGGAACTGGCTTTGAGCCAATAACTAAACCGCTGAAAGGTGGTATTGTCACAAATGTGGTTGTTAACTGTGAAATGATAGTTAGAACATGTTCTGAGCGTAAATTTATATGGCGCACTTAACAAGATACTTTTAGCGTCTTTACCTGAAAATTGCGAAACTTGAAGGTTTTTATAGTAATTGAGTGTAAGATGACAAACCTTACATGACTTTAGTTTTCTAAGTTGCTAAGTAGTTTTTACTCCACTATTTGTTTGTGGCAAGGTGCGTGAATATGACAAGGCGTTCATTTATTTTTACTTATCAGCGATTTATGCTTGCGGAAAAATGCGTAACAATCAAGAATATATTAAATAAATAATAAAGGGTACTCTTTAATAATAATATAGATAATATATCTTTAATAATATAATAATAGACGTAAAATAATATAAATATTTTAATCAAGATATGAGTTTTATCATAAAAATATCGTACCTTTATAAATCCGTTTAATGATAAATTTATTTGTTTTAAGAAATCTGCAATAGATGACTGTTTGTACATAAAAGATATTTAGAAGATACTATACCCGGGAGTTATTGATACGAATAGAACTCAAAATAATGCTTTTTACAAGCTTTTATTTAATTTGCAGTATATGTTTGTATTTTAGTATGTTACTATATTTGTTTATTACGGGTCAAATCTTGCCAGCTTAATTAAAGTCACTTCCTCTTACACTACGGAGCTGAAGTTTTGCATAAGCCTTCCATCCTGATGACAATGAATTTTTATGACAAGCATAACCTGATATTACGTCCAGGATTGGCTCCAGACAAGGGAACTCCTCAACGGTTAACAATACGTCTACAAAATTTTATGTGTTTTTTCGTATTATGGATCTAAGATTAAAGCTTGTGTTTTAAATGTTTTTAATAAATCTTGTGTAATATTTCTGTCTGTTCATCTGTTTTTTTGTGTTTGTGCCGACTTGGCATCTTATTTACAAATACAATTTTTGTATTGTGAATTTAGTGTAACTTTTATGAAACTGTTAATTTTATTCCAGAAATATGTATCCATTCAAAGAATTCTGTACGGCCCTTAGCGATGCCAGAGCGGAATGAAGAAAGTTCCTTAAGACAATATCTTTTTAACCATAACCAAAATAACAGGAACATAACAAGTAACTCTATGACTTGCAGTAATTTGGTATGCTGGTGAATTGAGATTCAAGTCGTACAAGATGGTCACCGGTGCCTCTCAACGTGCGCCAGGGATTTCAACTTGAATGACTAAGTAGGTATTTGAAATGTACCTACGAATATTGTTATTTCTCAAGTTCTTACTGAAGAAGATATATATTTTGCTAATTAAACTGCCAATATGTATAATCTTTACTTATATTATAATTACGAAAGTAACTGTCACTGTCTATCTGTCAGTTTCTTTGTTACTTTTGCACGTCTAAACCATGGATTTTGATGAAAGTTGGCACAGAAGTAAAACAGAACTTGACAAAAGGTATATGCTACTTTTAAAATACGTTGAAATAACATAAGCTAACAGTTAGTTAGGAATTACATAAGATAACAGTTAGTTTGTATGGAAGTTCTCCATTATCCAAGACATAACTATAAAAGGTCGTATTTTTTTATGAGAATTGTAATTAATATTGATCAAACGTTTTAGAAATTTGGACTCGTATGCGATCAAACCTATCGTAATTGAGGGAAAAACTAATAAATTATATGATTTGATTTTTACACATGACTTTGAGAAGAAAGTGTTCATGTTTCGTTTGTGTAACAAAATATTTAAGTTGAGAAAAGCTGGAATGGAAATAAATGGTTAGGGTGTGGGATGAGAGGAAATGCATGTTATAAGATGAGTGATGGATATGTGAGTCCACGAAAGAGACGAGGACGGCCACACAAAGGATGAACGGATTTTGACAAAAAGAAGGGAGTGAGTGCACAGTTCACCAAAAAACAGAAACTGGAAGCGTTTTCTTCAATATTCTGTTGAAGCCAAATAAAATTAAGATAACCAATAATTATACTGATTTTATGCATTTCATCGGTGTATGGAGGTTTAAACCATGCACTATGTTTATATTTCCTAAAATCCCTTAGCCTAGGTGATCCTCCATCAATCCGCATTGGAGCAGCGTGGTGGAGTATGCTCTAGGCCTTCAGTATGTGGAGAGACCCGTGCTTAGTAGTGGGCCATAGATGTGTTGAAACGAGGTGACTTTGCCTGCCTGATTCAATATAATAGATGAATGTTTCTTCTCGGGTTATGTTATAAGACTCTTTAATTGTATACATATGTACATCTCAAGCAGGCGTGACCGAAGAGTACAGTTGCAGCTGCTATAAATAACGTATTTTGGATTTTATGAGATCTATGATACTGTCACAAAAATGACCCTAAAAGTGCTAAATTTAAAATAGTTTTGTACCAAACAATTACGAGTAATTGTTAAGTGAGGTAATAAGCCCGTATTATATTTTTGTAAGGAAATCCTGGTAATTTTGTGAGACTACTTTTTTTTACGTTCTAGCATTAACTTATAGTTAATGCTTGACTACAATCCCACCTGATGGTAAGTGGCGATGTAGTCTTAGGTGGTAAAGCGCATTAACTTAGAAGAAGCCTATTCACTTTTGTCTTGAAGACGCCTACAATGTACTTGAGTGGTAACATATACGCTGACAACTTATTGATTTATTTATCTTTTTTTTTACCCATCTGATTGTAAGTGACGATGAAGTCTTAGATGGTCTTAGTTTTATATTTTTAATATGTGACAAGGGCTACGTCATAACCCAAATATTCACGACACGATTATATTTAGAAATTTCACACTACATTCACCATTCCTAGAAACAAAAGGATAACTGTAAATTACATTTCATATCCAGGCTTTATAGACCTTTGTAACCTAATATCATGGAGACAAGCACAGCATGAAACGTTGTCGCAATACTAATGTCATTCCGAGCACGAAATAATGGTCGCAGGTGATGCAAGACGCTCGCCCAACGACCCTGAATGCCTAAATAAACGACAAGTGGGATTGACACAGACTGATATTATTACGTTATATGTACTGTTGTAAGGATTTTGTTATATTGATGGTGTTATTGCGATATTGATGAGTTTGATAGTAATATGTTTGCTATTTGCAACGTACGAAACGCTGTCGAAATAGTTATATAACTACGAAAACAAATTAATAGCCGCAGAAAATACAAAACACTCGCTCAAAGAACTTGAATGTTTAAATAAACTACAATCTGGATTGAGAGACTGTGATATTATTATATCATGCGGACTGTTATAAGAATATTGTTATTGCGATTGTGAATTTGTTATAATAAAGAAGGTATCGCTATATTGATGATGATGTTGTGAAACTGATAGTAATTTTTATTACGTTACGACGTAGGTGATCCAAGACGCTCGCCCAACTAAATGTCTAAATAAAGAATAAATTAAATTAACATAGACTGTTTTTATGTCATATCGGCTGTTATAGGGATATTGTTATTGTAATCGTGGTATGATGAAAATTGTGGAATATAATGTCTTTATAGTAGTGATGTTTTGAAATTGATACAAAAATTTAATATAGATAGTAACATTGTGTTGTTTATAGTGATATTGTTATTGTGTTAATGTGATTGAATAGAAATAAAATCATTATCAAAATACACTCGACAATAAAATAGACACGATTTTCTATTTATTTTATTGATGCTTATGAATATAAAGCTTATTGGACACGGACTGTGTATATCTTTGTTTTAGATAATAGCCCAAGTACATATTTACAGCCCAAGAAACAATATTTTTTTTTGTAAGTGTACAGTGAACAGTACATTTTAAGACTTAATATACAGAAATTCAATGGCACTGATTTAGCTATGAAATAATCAAAAACAATTAAGTCATATGTTTGCACCGACTTCAAGTAAAATGACTAATTAAATAAATATAGGTTAACAAACAATATTATAATTTTAACCGTAGCATTAAGTAGGGCGGGAGTTGGATGCAGGCCAAGGAGGCTGACTGCTACAGGTGCAGCCTACCGAGGTGCGGGGAAAGAGAAGGGTGGTTGTTTCATTGGATATATTTAACTACCTACATACAAACTTATATTTTTAACTAATGTCTTTAAACTACTATATGATATCTTTTTATGTGATAAGCAGGCAAACGAGCAGACGGATCACCTGATGGTCAGTGATCACCGCCACCCAAGGACTTTAAAAATATCAGACTGGAGTAAATCTACACTAAACATTCTGTAAAGCGGGTACTCACGGTTTGTTGTTTGTTACTTATTATATCATTAAGTGTTGTCGTGACCTTGATCTATGCAACTGAATTGAGATATCAGTATTCAAATAAATGCATTGTAAGAAACCGTTTAGGTTTTAAAATACATATTTAACTTTTAAAACTAAAACAGTGCACGATATTAGATGAATCTGTATACTTATAAAAATTAAATTTGGGATATGATACTTGTTTTTAATGAATCACTATAAAATAAAGTCCCCTTACTACGTCTGTCTGTTCGAGATAAACTCATAATATACTGAACGGATTCCTACGATTTCGGATTTTCCGTTTTCACTATTAAATAAAGCGATTCCCAACCTTATTGTATAATTTGTTAATGTGATGATATGTATGTATATGATGATAATTAGTATAGTTCGTTATAAAAACATGTGTTCATAAGTGTCTCAGTGAAGTGTTTCAATTAAAATAAAAAATGAAACCGCACAAGTGCGTGTCAAGCGGAATGTAGCAACCGTTGACGAAACAACTCGTTAACTTGTTGAGCCAACATAACCAATATAATTTTCCATTTTAAATTAATTTATTGTATGCAATTTAGATTTCGGAAACGGTCTATTTAATTTTTAGCAGTGAAAGGGGGGATACTATGGAATTAGCGACAAAAAATATCAGCCCTTCTTATTATAGAGATTTTATTTTTCTATATTTTTGTCGCGATAAATATTTATAATTACTGAAAATTACAACTCTACTAGTAAGGGTCTTTGGGTTAGATGGTGGACAACGGGCGGAAATACGTGAAACTATAATGGGATTTTTTTTATTAATTAAAGTACCTATGCATGGAATTTAAACTTTAATTCAGCATGGAGAAACCTAAAGTACAAACTATCACTGTTCAGTGAATAATCCAAAACTTGTTTGTTACAAATGATATAGATAAAAAAACAATGTATATTGCGAGCGATGAACATAGTAATTTACATTAACGTTTTTAATAATTTCTCAAGAAAGAAAAATAAATATGTACACAAAATAAAATTCTCTACATTGGCGAAATTGTACAGTAATGTACAAATAGGCTACATCATCAAAATCGACTTTCACCAATGCGTAACGGTAGGCCTGATCCATTACCCACAGCGTCAGCAAGAATCAGCAGAACACAACAGGATTACCGACCCAGGCATGGTCACTGCCCATAATCCCGCAATACGATTTCTCTATTTGTACCGTTCATTTCTGCATAAGCTGTGCGTAGCAGTTTGTAGCACATAGGCGTAGAGCGTCTACGGCGTAGCAATCAGTAGCAATTGAATGTACTCGTAGATGTTGAAATTTGTTGTAGACCTTTGTTTGTTTATGTCATTATATTATTTTATTATGTTATAATTATTTTCTTAATAAACTTTTTGTCAAGTAATTTTTAGTTGATATTTAATAATAAAATAAGACTTTTAACAGACTTCAAAAATTAAAGATTCAACTTTTCTTTTATGGATGTATCAATTTTGATAATTCTTTTCGTAATTCAAAACTCGTTAAATGGTGATATATATTAAAATCTGACAAGTAGTTTTTAAGTTTATCAAACTAATTTTCACGTTCAAGATATATTAACAGACAAGCTAATAACTTGATTACATTATGTAGATAATGGAGAAATCATTAATTAATTTATTCAATCGTTAATGATCAATTATGGTATCGATTCGAACTCCTCAACGATTATATCATTATTGAGACGTTCAACACACACAAGCTAATAACTTGATAACATTGTGTATAAAACAGAGTAATCATTAATTAATTTATTCAATCGTTAATGATCACTTGGTGTCGTTTCGAACTCCTAAACGATGGTATCATTATTGAGCTGGCTCATTAGAAACTGAAACTTGAAATTAACTTGTTTGAAGGTACATAATTAGCCCTTTGAATCAAAAAGTTTGTGAGAAAGTAATTAATATCGTACCAGTTTGACAGTTGGACTTTATTGAGGAGAATAAAACAAGGGATATGATAGTTATGATTTTCAAAATGTTGAAATGAAAAGGCCCGTGATCTTTTATTTAATTATTTTGATAAGATTTTTTTCTATGTATATTCAATGCCAATGCAAGAATTAGATTATTTTCACAAACTTATTTAAGGTAAAAAAAAATTATATGATTCTTTTTCTATATCGATGGCTCCTATTTATAAGGGCTA
>DWJZ01005462.1:0-14031 GCA_018249125.1 Asbolis capucinus | reverse complement strand
TACTTTATCAATTAGCCATCAAAAACAAAACTGGCAGAAGTTACGTTTTCGGATCGGGCGGAAGACTTGCCTGATCCTGTGGCCGTCGGCACCTATTTGCCAGAAAGGAGAAAGCTTTTGGAGGTAAGAGTATTGAAATTGCCGAACTTCAATGTGTGTCAAATACATGGGTGCATTCCAAGGCATTTTATATAAAATAGTAGCTTTCTGCACTCCTTTTCCGTAGAAACATTAATTGTGCGAAATTACGAAGTTTTTAGTTCACGTATTAAATATAGATTATGTTTTAGTCGTAAGTTTAGGCCATAGAAGTGTACTCGTTTGAACAAATATTTCATTGGAATTGACCCAAACTTTGTACTCAAACGAATTTCTTGTCGTTAACCAACCTCAACTTGATGCTTTATAGCAGTAATGTTTACGTTTATATCATAATTTCAGATGGTCAACGCCGCTGATAAACTTATGTCTCGCTCTGTAAGCCAAAATGTACTTCAGCGAATGGATATCACAGTTGGTAAAGTGACATTACCACATTTGAGACATCGAAGTAAGTTGATACCAATCTTGATACTTGCTACGTGTATTTGTGTATTTTAAGTTGTAAATTGCTATCGGCAATTATTGTATGATAGTGCTGTTGATCGTAACTGATCGTTATACATAATTTAACGTGTGCTTACGTGATTCGAAATGTACGTAAAGCTGTTGGTACTATTGATGGTCTTAACCCCCCTCTAGAAACAGGATAGGTACCAAAAGTTGTCGAAAAAGTTCCGACCTAGTATTTTACGTAATAAACTAAATCTTATGTTAAGTTACCCTCAATACAGGGACATTTCCAGCTTGCCCCTCTCGCCTGTATCCTCTTAGCCCTCCCTTCTGGTATTATCTTAACGCCCCCCCCCCCCTTGTATTATCTTAGCCCCCCCTTGGGTCACAAGCTGAGTACGTCCATGGTATAAGTTGTTATCATCAAGTTGTTGTTGTTAAGATCTCTAGCGGCATAAAAACTTCAGACTTGTGTTGGCCACTAACATCTCCGTCTATATTATTGTAGGAGCAGAGTAATGGAGTATGCTCTAAGATTCCTATGTTAGGTTTTTAAAAGAGACCCGTGCTCAGTATTTGCCCGAAGTCCACTGCAATCGAGTTCCAAAGCGGTCTTAAAAAATTTTCTTCTTTTGGCAAATGTTTGCATTACAATTTTATGTCAACTTTCCAGTGGAATGGGGTGAGGCAGTGGAGAGTCTGGCCACTGCTGTCGTCAACAACCAGATCCATTCGGACTGCGGTGACGTGCGCCGCACCAGCGTGTACCTGGCTCATCGCGTGCTGCGCTCTCTGCTCTACGAGATGAAGCAGAGGAAAGGACTGGTGGGTTCCTGATCCTACTAATATTATAAATGCAAAAGTTTGTGAGGATGGATGGATTTTTGTTATTCCTTCACGCATAGGATCGTTTTTGTAGTCAAAGTTGCGAGCAAAAGCTACTTAGAGTAGATACCGTATTTAATTAGATAAGTACTAAAATAAACTTCTATCATTTCAGCGTTTTATGAAAAGCTTTACTTCATTTCTACAATTTATTTTATCACTGTTTGTAATTTTTATCTTTTAATTCTAAGGTCGAATAAACAGCTCGATGTTTGTTTTAACTTTTTAGATAACAATAATAATTAACTTTAACTAGTAACTTTTTCTTTGAAACGACTTAATACAAATTTACAGACTATTTCAACCACTTCGAACGTTTTTTTCGCATTAAAAGGTTGCATCTTGCTCCCTTAACCTCGTTCCTTTCTAACTCTATCTTTGTAGTAAATTTTATCAAATTTGGGCCAATGGTTTAGACTTGAAAGCATCACAGATAGGCAGGTAATAGCAATATTTGTAGGGATGAGCCTGTACCTACTTAATAAATATTTATATAATTCATAACTTCAGCACGAGTGCAGATTTAAATCAAATCTCAAATATTAAAAATATTTCCAGCGTTCCGGCTCGACATCTGACGCGGAGCCGAAGGATTTCTACGTTCCAGGTCAAGTGGACTAAGGATTTGAATGTTCGCTAGAGACGAGACTTTGAAGAGTTTTGAATATAGCTAGGCGCTATTGTGACGTGCCGTGTGTCATTCAGACAAATCTGTAGTTATAAATGGGAATAGGTATTGATGTATCAAATTAATTGAGTATTTTGTTAGTAATTTATCTACAGATTTATATCTACAGAGATTGAAATTCTCAGTATTGTAAATGTTTTCTTAAAGTTATGTTACAATTCATAAGACTACACCCACGTTGGGATTCGGCGAATGTTTGCGCTACGGGACCTTTCTGGTCCTTAATGTCAAAGCGTTGTGTAATGTTTTCATAACACGAGAATCTATATTAAAATACGCGGTATTCTCATGTTGTAAATAATACAATACGTAAAAAGGTATATCTAAATAACAGATTGAGTTATGAGTGTATTTCCGTCGTATTATATTTTTTTGTCTGGTAATATCAGCCACGAAATCCTTTACTACCCTCGGTGCAAACTCGATCTATTTTTTTCCATACAAAATTGTTGGTGTACCAAATATTGGTACGTAGTTCGTATACCTAGGTTCATATGAAAATAATTATTTTGTATTGAAATAAAACTGAAACAGGTTTCTAGGTGAACGGCATATCACAATAGAACTATTTGCAATTATTGTTTACTACCTACATAGATATATTGTATTTTTTAAATTGCTGTATTTTTTGTAACTTTTGCTTTGAAAATATATTTGTGATGGTTTAATTATTTATTGTCTTGTTTTATTGAGCTACCTGCAAAATTTACCAGCAGACTGAGTAATTATAAGTAAAACAAGCTTTATTAAAAATATTTAAAAACACAAGCTTTAATTACCGAGCCCTAATACAGAGAAACATTATAAGACAACTCTTCCGTATTGTACATCGTGAAGAAATTCCCTTGTCTGGAGCCAATTCTGAGCATAGTATCGGATCATGCTTATCATAAAATGCATTGTCATCAGGTGGTGGACTTATGAAAAATTTTGGCTCCGTATTGTAAGTGGAAATGGGTCTAATTAATTAAGCTTGCAAGATTTGATCCGAAAACTTAACAAACAAATATACTAACGTACTTACATACGAATATATACAAACAAACTGCAAGTTAAATACAAGCTTTTAAAAACAGCTTTCTAGATTGTTTTCTACGAAATATTCTTTATTGATAGACATTAATATTTAAGTACTACAAGTTTCGTCAAAGCGTAAAAATTTAAGGTGATACATTTAAAAGATTTAGGATTCTTCTTCATCACTGTCATGAAAGTCTTGTCATTTTAGTATCTTTGTCATTCCGTACCAACATATTGATATCTTCTAATCAATAATATGGTAAATTCTGTTAATATTACGCTTCAATTAATCGCGTCCTCACGATAAACAGGTTAACTAAATTAATAGATAACAATCAACAAACTACGGCCATAACTCAACGGAAGTCAAACAAAAGCCTTAGCTATGGTAATGTGAAAACTTTGTAGAACTGGCGGCTACTGACGATCTTACCGTTCGATCTATCGTTCTGTCCACTTCTTACAGTAAATGTGGGAAAGAGAGAGATAATGATACCGAAGCGCAAAATGGAAATTTTCAACGTTCCAAATGCATTTGTGGTGTCTTAGATGAATTGGGTTTTCTAAGTTTTTAGGATCTAAATGGTTAGAGAATGGAATCTAGATTTTAAATGTTTATTGTTTTGTTGCTTTTGTGTGATCTCTTTTTGTATAATGTTTTTACTATAAATCATTCATAATTGCAAACAAGCAGACCTCTGCTGAGCTCGGGCTTCCTTTCACAATGTGAGCTATGCAAGTCATATTATACCATGCTAGTCAAGTGCGGATATGCAGACTTCACACATCTTCGAGGGAACTTTAGAGGGATTCGCAGAAGGGCCGGTTTCCTTGCGATATTTTTATTCACAGGAGCACGTGATAATTAACTTTTAATACGCACATTACTTTGAAAATAAAAGGTGCGTACAGGATTCGAATCTAGCACCTCCTTCCTTGTCAATATTACAAATGTAAATGCTGTCTACACAAAGCACTAATCAAAAAGTTCATAGGTAAAATTTGCGTAGCACAGTCACGCGTCCACTTTATTAATTAAAGTAAAATAAAATTCTATATTAAGTTAATCAACCAAAAGGGATTTGTCGGAACCATCCAGTTCATTAAGACGTTTAATTTAAAAGACAGAGTGAGCACAATAAATTTACAGAACTTATTACGGGCAGAGAAAAGAAAGTTATAAATGAAGATAATTTAAAGAAACACGGAATAAAAAATGAAGCAGAAAACGTCATCAGCATTATACTCGGGCAATTGGGTAAACGACACATAACTACGTAACAACATAATAATGAAATGAGGCAGTGCTCGCTTGTAGGTTATATTGTTGTCAATTAAGTAAAGACATGAGTGCAGTAATTAGGAGTAATCCTAATTCTTCAACGATAGCTCGTGTGAGCTGTACGTATGTACTTATCTTATTGTGTAGCTACCACTTGTCTTCTTTCGTCGAGAAGATTAATTTTGTCTAAATCAGCAAGTAAAATAATTAGCCAAGCGATATTTAAATTGAAGCGAATGTATTTTTCATAAACTACCATTATTACCGTTAACCTTAACTATTTAATAAAAACCTATTTTTCATTCATTTATATCACATTAATCAGATTAACTAAACAGCAAATACATTTTTTTTTCTTTCAAAACCACGCTATGTATGGTATTTGTCTGAAAAGTCTACTGTGAATGAAACAGAACGTTAATTTTGATTAACTTTATTTCATCAGTCACAAAGGTCTACATATGCTACATACTAGTAAATTAATCCGTAAGGTACACTGTTCAGACTCATTAGCCGAAACAAAGTAGGTAACTCAATTAGTTCCTAGTGCCGCCGCGCCGAGGCGACTCTGAACCGGATTCCGTTCATTCTACGGCGATTGTTACTGAATGCAGTTTGGAAATGCTTTTATTTTAATTCTATTATCAAAGAGGATAATACTTTATATGCTGCTAAATGGATCTTCAAGACACTTTATACTATATCTAAAATAGGCCAACTGATAACAGGAGATGGTTATTGATCAGATTAGCCCATGGACATTACCAAGTCCAGAGTATCACAAATGCGTTGTCTACAAAGAAGAAGAAAATTATTACTTGCAATTTGTAAAAGAAGAAGAAGACAAGAAAGAAAGGAAACAGTATATTGTTGAATCAAATGTCAATAAACGGATCTCAGGTACACCAGCAACATACAACTCGCATGATTGCTGACAGAAGAAACATGGGAAAGAGGATGTCTCTAAGATGGGAAGGAACTAATTAGCCCCGAATTAAGTCTCGAATTAATCTCCAAAGGTCAATTAAGACATTTAAAGACAGCCTAATTAATTTTTCAACGAAATTGATTGCTATGAAAAGCCTGTTTTAGGTTATTTTTCTTATACACTTGAGTTCAACATCTTTGTGCGTATATTACGTATTCTAAGAAAAATAATCAATTTGAACTTTGCTAACACAATGCGACAAATAATGTTACAATAATAAAATTATAAGAATTGAATGAATAAATGAAAATGAAATGAACTTGATAATACAACAAAATAAATAGGTTTATAGGTAATCCTGAGAGTACGACGTGTAACTTCTCAATTGGTCGGATTCAAGTAAATTTTATGATGTGTTATTTATCTTTTCACATACGGCAAAGTAGATTGTGTTATATTTGAGTTAATATATAAGCATTCCAAATGCATTGGCACTGTAATATAATAGGTATCGTTACCGTCGCAAACAAATAGCAGGTAAGTAGTTAGCCTTATTTACTATGTTATACGTGGAAATTACAAATTATTGCACAGAACAACCTAACTCCTATTTATTTAAAGTAATTCAAATATTTTTGCTAAATGCACTTACATTAACTTTAATGAGGCGAAATGCAATTCCGCTGAATGCAGTTAGAGTCTAACTCGATTACCGTCCAATTGACAACTAGCATATTATAATGGAATGCTCATCACCAACGGTTAAACTAATTTGAAATTCAAATTAAAGCTCTGAATGTAAATCGCTACAAAATGTTTCAAGTGTCGTGTTTAAATTTTCGTACGTAACGCTAATATATTTGATTAATGTAACAAAGGATCCGTGAGTGGTGACTACTTTAAATTTCTAATGTAGTGCTAAAGGGATCAAGGGAATTTCGATGTGAGAAAAATGTAGAATTTCAATAAGAACCATATAAAATATGTTGTAATAAAACTTATAATGGCTGATATAGAAATATGACTTCTAATACTTAAACGTTCTGTCGTTAAGTAAAACTCAAATGTTGATGAAATTCTTTTTAAGATTAACTCTTTTAAAACAAACCGTCTTCTAACTCCATTGACATGTAATAATACAACAATAGAAATCAATGTAGTCAAAATAGTCTTATAAAAAACCACGTAATTTAATATAACGCACTTGTTATTAATTACACCTTCCCATCAGATGTTGCTCAAATTTGAATTGGGTCACATGACAAGTCATTCTCAGAATCTTCTTGTTTTAAATCTGTTTAAAGTGAGTAAAATAGTTATTTACCTTATGAATCTTTATGGATAACATGATAAAAATCATAAGTGTGTTTTCTTACCACGAATTCTTCAAAGACTTTGTTCGTATACAAAAAAATATATAATGTTATTATTTCATCTTTCATATCATTAAGTCGCCCTTTTGTATCCTGAATCTATATCTAACTGTTAATTATTAGGTTCAATAAAATATAAATAAATTAATTAAAATCACAAAAAATGTTAGGAAATGTACCCTACTAAATGGACGCCTTAAGATTATAAAAACTAACAAATTTGAAAGAAAAGTAAAAAATACTAAAGAATGAAAGTACTATACGCGCGTAAAGGAAGTAAGTGAATGTTACTCAAAAGACTTTACCCATTTGAATGATCGTACAGGCTTCAAAGAGATTACTCTTCACAATGAAAACCGCAGCAACACATACAGCGCGAGCATCGATTGAGCTATACACGCCGGTTACCACGAAGCTGGAAACGGGCCAATCAATAGGCACTGCTTTTATGTAAAAGCACTTTAATGAAGAAAATTGTTAAACGGATATTGAAGAAATAACACTGTGTAAAGCGTATTGGGTTGGAAGCTTTTATATTACCGTTTTCATCTTTGTTAACATAAAATTGAGGTTTATTTGAGAAACTTACGATTTTTAACCAGTAACATTATTCTATCACTTTTTATTTCTGAACCAACTAGAGATGAAGAGTTAGAGGATAATATTGCTTATTATCATTATGAAACACACATTAAGATTTTTTAACTCTAATTCGTTATTTTCGTTTCGTCAAATAAGTAGACAGTGACAATCTACGAAAGATTGGAAGATTTTTCACTTCGAATATTTTGCTGAGCGTATAAAAAACATTGTTTTTGTTTTTAGGGAACATATAAATACCATTTTAATACACACTATAAGATGATTTAAATTCATCCCCCTTTGGTGAAGTAAGAAATAATTATTGGTTTGTTTATGAACTCTATAGGTTCAACAGGAACATTTTAAATTGCGTTTATAATTTGATTAGATATGAAACGACTTTAGGCGTCAAATTATATCCTACTGTACATAATAATGTAAATTGAAATGTACCTAACACATAAATAGAAACCACAGTAGCACAGTGAATGTGAACGGACTAAACACGACTGTAGCGTAGTTCTAATGAGAAACTATACAAAGCTGGACGGGGTCCAATCAATAGCCTGTTTGGGATATGTACTGGTATGTAGGCAATGATTCTTGGTGGCAAGTTAATTGACGATGGTTTATGTGTACTGAGAACGCCAGGCCAAATTCTCTAGGATCCAGTTTAGCCAATCAAGCTTCTGTTTTATAACATTATTGACTCGTTCTAACTTATTGGTTTAGTGGAAGAAATTGTGTATACCAACTTTAATCCTATGTTATTAAATATTAAGTCTCTCGTTAGTTATGATAAAATTGCTGACACTAACTTAGCCAACAATACTTTGAGCTGAATAATAATATAAAAGAAAATTAATAAACTTATGTACGTACAAATTTTGGCACCATTAAAGCATCTATAAAGTCAAAAATATGTGTTTTTTTATTGGATTATCAAAATATTATGACATATATTCTTGCTTAATTCCTCATAATTTTATTTAGAAGACCATGTTTTAGTTTAAGTTAAATTAAACTTGCCTTGCCAAGCATCGTTACAGTACTTAATCAATCACTCCGCACGTAGGTATCCTCGCCTTAACACCCAGTGTCCGGCATTAAGCCGCTAACAAAAAGGGTCTTACAACCTGTCAACGTTGCTTCATTAACCTCACGAATTCATCTTTAGAACAATCAGAAGATGATATGCACTTTGTCTAAGAGTCGAGACAAAATATTTGTCAACGTCATGCGAGTTGAACAAATTATTGAACGAATTTATATCTGGAGCGTTTATTGCCTAGTGGTTTTGTTGGTTCCAAGTGACCAACTCATGCAATAGTGTTATTGGGTGGTGTTACTTCAAGATTTTTGTGTCACTTTAGCACTTAAAATTTGATCTTGTCGAACCACATTAGGACTACGAAATCATCATATTAATCCTATCATTTAAAATTGTTTTTCTCAAATTATTTTAACATCTGCTCAATTTTGTAAGATGATATAATTTATTGCCTTGTTTTTGTGACTTGCTTACGTGGCATATTAAATTCAAAATAATGACTAATTTCAAACAAGTGAAATTTAATTTCCTCATACATACATACATATACTATATCAATCAACCAAAACTAATTCGAACTTGAGCCAAAACGTCAAACATTAACATTCTTTATACTGTCTGGATCAAATGCTGGTGGAGAATGAAGAGAAATAGCATATTTCACGTGCCGTCTTGAGATTGTCCTGGCGAGATGAGACTCGGGGGCGACGACCTCACGTTGACAGCCGCTAAGACCCTTTTTGTTTGAAGATTAGCGCCATCGGACCTTAGCACTGAACCGATTTATTACTCAATGAAGGTAGATTCCTGCAGTCGTCGTAGATTCCTGTTACTTGTTTGATGCTATTTGGCACGGAATAAAGAGAGAAGCTTCTTGATGTAATTTGGATATCGTAAGATATTTTTTTCAGGTTATAATCTGTGTTATATTTGAACACTGTTAGTTATGTTCAACACTTTCACATTCTCACAAACTTTCACTTTTACAATGTTAGTAGGATTGTTTTACAAAGAAAACATATTATTACCACATAGCGTGATTTGTAAACAGTACTATTTGCATTAAATTAAAATAGAATACCAACTTTTTATATCTCTAACAATTGAAAACGGGCGCTGGGTTGTGGACAATTCACCTTGCCTTTATATGTATGTATATAGAAATGAATGTTTGTTGTTAAATTTTGACATTCATTGAGTGTACTTTGTTTTTCTAGAACAAAATAAATGCATTTCTTTATAATAACTCCAGCAAACATATTACCATACAAAATAAATAAGTAACAGGTTACTAAAATCCTGGTAACCATGACAAAGAGAAACAGAAGATAAATCGGAATCGAACTCGCTTAATTTGCTTTGAGAATTGGAACAAACAATTCCCACAAATATACAAGCTTCATCCACTTAAGAACCGGGCTTCTTTGTACTTTATTGGATAAAAATCGACGTTCCGTTATTCTACGTTGTTCATTTAAAATTATTTGAAGATTTATTTGGAATTAAATATGTTAAATTTTAGTTTTATTTAAGATCCATATATACATATGTATATATATATATATATAGTCTATACTAAGTCTTAGTCTATACTAATAATAAAACTATAACGGCTTCAAAGCTGTACATTCCGTATTTTTGGAAAATGTTGATGCAGGGAAGCTTTGTTATTGATATAGAGACCAAAACATATTTTTTTGGATTTATTGTGTGTCTTTCTATTCGAGCTTCACGCAAAAACCACTGGATAGATTTTGATGAAACTTAGAATAATCGAATTTTAAAATTTAAGAATGTCTATAGGATATGTTTTATCTCAGGAAATGACTTAGTTCTCACAGGATAACAGTTTAAAATTAGTATACCAACTCCGAAACCAATAGACCAACTTAAATGAAATTTAGCATGTTTATGGCTTATCTAAGGATAATGTTTATAGGATCCTTTTAACCAAGAAACTGCTTTGTGCCCGTGGGATTATACGTGTATATATTACCATACAAATTTTATGTATATTATACATATATGTGTATATGGTCACTATAACAGAACTGGATAACTCTTCTTCCGAAGTGAAGCGAGGGAAATTTCTAGTTTTATTTGGTTCTGAAATTAGTAGAAGCATATTCATATAAAATACACAAAATAGTTACTTACTCTAAGCTTTTACCCTTCCCACAATATTCAGTTAAAACCACATTCAAATCGAACCAGCCGTTTCTTTAGGTTAGCGTGCACAAAGGCATAGACCTTCTAGGCCAGTGCCCGCTGAAAATTAACGAATACCGTTTTATTCGTCTGGATTTTGCCGTTATTAGCCGTATAAGGGCGGCTTAGAATACAATCCCCAATCCCATGCTGAACTACCAGGGTGTCGTAAAAGGCGTACAGAAGTCAGCTGCTCGGTGGTAGGGCTCCGCGAAAGGATTGATTTTTGTGAAGACCGTCTGGTTGGCTACAACCATATATGCGGGTATATGTATTTGTTCCTTCCTGGCAGCCAGCGCCTTATTCTGGTGTTATTAATATCCGTGGGCGGCGGTGGTTAGTTACCATCAGGTGAAAAAACAACCGTCTGCTCGTTTGCCTGCTTATCACTTTAAAAAAACCCTTGAGGGGTAGGTATTTTGTATTATGTCATGTTAAAAACTTTATATGATTGGATTTGACCTATTGATGGCGCTGTACTGAGCACGGGTCTCCCTTCATAACTGAGAAGGCATAGAGGATTCGTCACCACACTGCTCCAATTCAGATTCGTGGAAGGGGGTAGGTATTTGTGACAAGTATAAAAAAAAATTAATTAGTATTTAATTACTTATTAGTTTTTTTTTATCAACGGTGCTTTATTGAGGAGAATAAATCCCCGAACCTTACGAATATCCTAGCTCTTTCTCTGCAGGCGATAAACAGGGCCCTTAGTAATACTATAATAAACTTACATAAAATAATGTCACAACTATAAAAATCATGAATCACAGTCACTTTCGAAGTGTGATACTCAATTAAAAATTAAATAAGGTACTCAGGCAAAAGGCTGTTGAGGAAAGTGGAGCGCAGTCGCTTTGTTTGGAGGCCGTGTTTAGGCGTTTCGTAGGCTTTGCAGGAAAACAATTAAGCGTTGGCGAAAAGTTGTATGGCTGTGCATTTGTCTGCTTTGAAAAGGGGAAGGGTACAGGGGTTGGTTTGACGTATTGGGGGTAGGTGAAATAAACTAGGTCTTATACTATAACTTTAAGTATAACCAGATGTCAGATGAGCGATAATTAAGTGTTTCGACACATGTCAGTTCACTAGAAATGTAGGCTGATGTTATGTTTAGTTCGTTTCAAACAGACAACATATAAACACGTTCCATAATGCTGCAATGTGTATTCAAATTATTTATTTCAATTAGTGTACTAGTACAACTGTCTTCTTGAAATACGAACAATTTAGACCAGCAGTATTTGTTAACTGATCACCGCTGCCTTTGGTTACCAACACCAGACCGAGGCGTCATCAACACATAGTCTAAGAGGAAAGAAGAAATAGACCCGCGAGAAAGATAGAAGAGAAGTAGTACATTACTGAACAAACCGGAATTAATAACGACCGCATCTGACTACTGACAAAACTTCAACATATCGTTTGAGGAGGGGTGAAAGGAGAATGAGAGGGAAGATAACTGAGAGATAGGCAGAAAAGGGAAGATTGTGAATTCACTGTAATCTAAAAATATACTTAGTAAAACAATTTACAACAAACTTTACTCTGCTCGCCAGTTAAAATATACACAATGTCTACGATCAAATAATATCATAAAATACGTGCAAATCGCCACCAGGCCTGACGTCACACCGTGCCGTAACGACCACTCCGTTTTCAATTACATGTAATTGTGGTCTGGGCTGTTATTACGGCTGCGGCAATTTAGTACGGCGAACGTAAATTGCATTTGTTTTTTCACCGCCTGCCAGACGGTCTGATAGGTCGCCTATGAAAGAGATACTGGTGTTAGTGTTGTGGGTAAACGAACAAAGCTTTCGAACGTTGTCTTTTTGGTTTTCTCAGCTAATATAATGACGTCGAATGAGTTTATATAGTTCAAGATTATAATGAAGAGTATCTGGTTTGATGTAGCTTAGCTTAGCTTACAGATAGATTTTATATTAGACACCTCGCGCGATTTACTAAGCAATTGTTATGGTATTTTTTCGTATTATGTGGTTTATGGTATGGTATTTTATATATTATTTTGACAAATTCTTGATTCCAAATCGAATAATATTTTGAAAGAGGTCTATAAAAAAAGAGGTTTGAAAATTGGTATAAACTATACGAAAACTCGCAACATCTTACCTTTCGCAATAAAGCTCTCAGTAATGAGTGAAGCAACCTTGCAGAGGTCGTAACGGTCACGTCAAAGAACTTTTCATTATTTCAAAGAGAGATTCTTTATTAGACACGTTTATTGTAGTTCTTTATTCTACAACGTTCTTTAAACATTTCATCATTTTGTTTTAATATTTTTATTTGTTAGTGACAGTTATTTAGTCTTATTCGAATATTAAATCAAATATCTGGTCTCATTTAATTGGCTGCAGACTGGCTTCCCAGGGCAAGCATTTATATGACTCACTAGCTATACGAAGGTTTTATTTATTGGCTAAAGAATTTTTCAATTCGATCGACCAGTTTGGAAGTAAATTCGGTTCAAACAAACAATCAAACCTGTCCGCTTTACATTATTAGTATAGATTAATTATCTAATAATCACAAAGTTTATATAAAAACATTATGTTAAATAGAATGAAGTGGTATGAGGACCAACAACCTTTGATCTAAAACATATTTTAAGAACCGCATTTAATAAAACGTAATTAGACAAGCCTGCCACACAGTCTGGCAAGTTTATTCAGCTGACGTCCAATAGCAGACCCTTGAAGACCCCATCTTTGATTTACGTTGCTAATCTCGAGAAAGTGCGAGAAAACTGTAGCTGAGGACCGATAAGGGAAACTCAATCGGGATTTTATCAAAAGAATCAAGTGGGAACTCGAGCGGGAGGGAACTTATTTTTTCGTAACTTTTCATCCCACCAGAGTGTATTTACCGAGAGTGGGGTACGAAATTATTTAAACTTAAATTCTAGCAAAGTTAAAGTGCTAATAACTCCACAGGCGCAGGACCAAACTTGGCCTTACTTTGTCAAAGTTTAACGGGTAGCATTTCATTTGCATATTTATATACCCATGGCTCGTACTAGCTTCGCGATAAAAACTGTCTTGTGCGTAGGGGACGCCTTTGTTGATATTTGTTTGTTGTTAACATTCTGGAAAAGGATAGTTTGTTCCTTTTATACTTACTTACAGATTAATGAAAAGCAAAACGGGAGCAAATAAATACGAAAACACATTTATTTATACAGAGGTTTTTAGAATTATGTAATAGAATCAATCAATTTAATTATTGAAAAAAAAAATAACGTGAACATCACGAGTTATATAACGATCGGTAGTATAATACGATCAGCACCTACATTATAGTATCTTTATATGCATTGATATGGTATAATATATTAGCGTAGTGGTTAAGACTCGGGGGGTCCGGGTTCGAATCCCAGAGCGCGTACTTCTGACTTTTCGGAGTTATGTGCGTTTTAAGCATTTAAATGTCACTCGATATAAC
>DWJZ01005461.1:0-14033 GCA_018249125.1 Asbolis capucinus | reverse complement strand
GGATGCATAATGATCCAGATCGCCTTTTGATTCAGTGCTTCTATTTTAGTTTTAAAGGTCGACCCATTGTTTCTTGCTCGCGTTTGGACGCTGCTTAAGCTAGATTCTTTTATTGCGCTTTGTCTAGCACTGTTGGAGTTTTTTACTCGTTAATTAAAGGAACAAGGGATACTGTTTTAGAAATATTTGTGGAGTTAACAAAAACCCTATTAGCTTGTTATATTTGGTTATCTGGAGTTTAACGAATATTTTTTTACTGCCTCGTCTTTCACATCATCTAAACTAGACATATGTACACTTTTCTTAAGTAATACTTCTGTAAATGTAGAACATTACTACCAAACCAACGCTACGGACGCATTTAGCTAGTGTTTGGTGAAATCAGGTAAAGTATCGACAGACTGCTGTGATGTTTCCTAATATTGATTTGTAATTTCTTTGTAAAAGTATTGTATTAGTATCGCACTCTGTTGTTAAAGTCTGACTGACTCTCTTCTCGTTATAAGTGTAGGCAATGCATGCAAGCGTATAATGTTTTGCCAACTTTTAGTTTTAACAGTTTTTTCACAGTTCCAAACATTTCGTCGGTAAAGGATATTGTATAATTGTAAAAGTTGTATGTTTTATGTCTTTAGTATCAACAAAATTTACTTTCTCTAAAAAATTTTATCTGTTTTTAAGATATCAGTGATTGTTTCAAGCTTTTGGCTATAACGCTTATCCGTGCAAATAATTTATCTTCTATCGTCTTTAGTCTTTCTCTTCTTTTGTCTTTTTTGGCATATCCTTACTAATCTTATAGTATCTTCAGTTTTTGAAACGGTAAAAGAGTTTCTAAGACTAACCTTATTAGCATCTTCAGTTTTTTTGCGATTAAAGAGTTTAGATAAGGAGTAATTAAAAACTTTCAGTCATTAAGTCTTAACATGTCAATTGTATTCAATTGATTGATGGCATCGAACAACAGGAAATTAAACGTCGAGACGCAGTTTCACAACGACTATACTAATTAATATATTTTGTACCTTACGGCGAAGTTGGCGATTTAAATTAATTATTGTGACTGCAATCAAACTACCATTCATGTTGTTATGGCCAGAATATAGGCAATTTAACATTTCACAGTGACAAAGGTGTGGTTCTATAGACACTATTAGCCAATTAACTTGACGAAATTGTACGCTTGGTTGAATTAGTCTGCGAAGTCAGGGGTCTTGGGTTCGGTTCACGACATATGGGAAGTACGTTTGTTCGCGTTTCGTAGGCATTCCGTTGGTTTGGTTTCGACTATATTTTAGCGGTTTTTTTGATGGTCCAGTACTGTGCACGGGGCTCTACTGTACTGTAGCATTGTTTTAATTGTAGCTCGTATAGTAAATTTAGTTTAGATTTAAACATTATATTAATGACACACTGGATTAACTGCGTCCTAAATTGGTTCGCACAGAATAGCAGTATTGTAGTTCTGCTACAGCTAAAGTTAAGTGCGATCCAGATCCTTAGTCCTCACTATTATTGTTTTACGATCTGTATTATACTAATATCGTACACAAATATTATTTGTCACCTAGGACTTAGTAGTATATTGGAATAAACGTTTTTCGTTCTTTATTTAACTGATACTGCGGAGGCCTAGAACATACTCCACGACGCTGCTACAATACGGATTGGTGAAAGGGTCAATTATATAATATAATGTCATTTATAAATTCATTAATGAGTTCCATTGAATCGTATACGGAACCACGTTACAACTGTCAATACAAATTAACTATAATTTTTAAACTGGTATTCGAAGGCTACTTATAATATTGCTTAGAATTAAATTGTTTCATAATAATATTTAAATGGAATAGTAAAAGAAAATGACTCGGTAGTTCAATTAATGCTTTAAAAATAGAACCAAATTAATGAACCTATTTTTGTTGTTATCGCGGACTATATTATTAGTATGTAAGGTTGATATTTAGTCCCAGTACAATGACTCACAGTGACTATAACAGACCGAACTGTGGTAGAGCTATAAATAATATATAGTATGTTTTTAAGAAGACTATTAGGTTATTATTATTAAATTATGGTTTTGCAACTTAAAAATGTTTCCACTTAAGTGTCCACTCCGACTGGTTTTACTTATTTTATGTTATAAGCAGGATAACGAGCAGGCGGATTTGTCGAGGTTTAAATTCTAAGCCACTCCAATGCGCAAAAATAAATATATAAATTTATTGTATTTCTTTGTCTTTTCAGGTAAGGCTGGTGGATCGTAAATCGTACCAAACGGTACATATACTCACACTTCGTAATCCATATCAATCCCACGGTTGGGCTTGTATCTCCTCTTATAATGCGAAGGGTACACCACACAGGGCAAGTGCAGGTTGGTACACTTTTAGAACTTAAATACGAAAGTTTGTGAGGATTGATAGATGTTTGTAACTCCGTCAGGCGAACGGATCTGAGTGAAATTTGGTACAGGGATAGATTATAGTCTGGAACTTGAGTTTTAATAAGAACGTTACTTTGGACATTAAGAGGTGCGCGCAGGTATCGAATCCCAAACCGTTCCACCTCGTTCGAACCAGTAAGCTATCACTACTATATAATACTTTTACTTTTGAATGAGCAACTGAGGAAGAGGATAATAAACCCATCATCACTGAGAAGGTCCGCGGCCAGTCCGACGCCTACACGAAGGTTGATATTCTTTAGAAACCTTTTAAGGAACTACGGAGGTGTTGAAGCTGCGATGTTCCCACGATATTTCCGTTCCCCTTACATACTCCAATTGAAATTGTTTATTTATTGTATCTTGATATTTAAGAATGTCAAATATGTATTTCGAAATAACCGTCGTTTTGGAAAGATGCCATTACGAGAAGAAACGGTGAAAAAATATCCTAAGCACATTGATTTGAAATAATCCGTACACTTAATTATGAATTATTAAAATAATTTACCTAATTTGGCTGCGTATATCTTTCTTAAATAAATCTACCCTTATCTTATATGATATATAAAAAGTCAAAGTGCATTTTCATATTCAATGTACAGCACTGAATTTTTTTTCAAAGTTTTACTCTAGTAATGAGATGGAATACGAAAATATATCTTTAAAATCATTGTCTGTTCGAACGTGCATCTCGAGAAAACCCATGCAAGGATTTTGAAGAAACTTTGCAAAGTTACTTTGTTAGTTCGAATTTACATTCAGAATACTTATTATCCCGAATAATTCCAGGGTTGTTTTGGAATGGGGGATGAAAGTTTGCATGAGATCTATGCCAGAGAAAGCGAATGCAAGTGAAGCTGTGTACAGCCTGTCCTTAAATATTTCTAAGAACAATAAACTTCTAATATCTTAAAACATATCTGTATCGATCGGTACACCTTCCATTGTTTCTTCAAACTCCATTAAAAACTAAAGTTCAAGAGTAGGTCTGGTTTGATTGTAGCTTGCAGTTACGAGAAATTTGCATTTGACCTTGAAGCGCCTGCTGCTAACCTTATATACATATATTGTGTGTTTGTTTTAGTTCAAAATATCTACTATCAAATATTCTGAAAGTTTGGCATTTGGTCTCGATTAATAACATTAGTCTTAATACTTTACGCTAACCGTTCCAGGTAAATGGAAACTTCAATAAAACCATACTTTGTGAAAACCCCAAGTTTCGCGACTCAATTATTAATAGTTATTACAAAATTAATCTCCGGCGGACTAATTAAAATAAAACAACTCCGTAACAGATCTCTACCCCAGCTGCGAATCGAACTCGGGACTTTCGCATCGCAATTAATACTACACGCAGGCAACAAGGCTGTTCAAGATTTAAATTTCAAATAAGGTTTAGCAATAAAATTTAGCATGTTATTAACTAATTTTAGCACACATAAAATGTAACAAGTGATAAAAATACAATGATAACAACTTGTTACATTCACGACTGAGCTGAATAACAGTTAATATGTATGATAATAGACGTCGTGGGAGGTCTTCAAGTAATCACTACTGAGTATAATTAATTTAATAACTAATTTAAATTATTTCATTGTTGTTTAATAAAAATATAATATATTGTAGTGTTCATTTATTGTAGTGTTATATATTGGTAGGTAAGATAAAAATGTAACCGATCATTGAGATATTACGATATATGGTTTCAACTCATCAATGGCCCAGTACTGAGCACGGAGCTCTTCTCATAAAGTAGGCCTGGAGTTACTCCACCACGCTGCTCCAATGCGGATTGGTGGAGGGGTTTAGTAGCTAACCCAATTGTTGGAATTTTGTATGCTACCTAAAGGCCTCCGACGTGGCTTAACTGCTATCTAACAACAACTGGGATCAACGGCTTTATGTACTCCTAAGCCCGGATCCGTTCATGAAATGCCACTAGCGTTCACGCATCCTCCTACCGTTCGCACCTGCTGTTGCTTAACTTATTCGATCGGTGACAATTGAAATAAGCCGCCGGGCTATGGACGCTACTTTATGTACTCGGTACTAATTCAATCTCAACTTTTTCTTTACTAACTTGTCACATTGTATGGAAGAAAATCCAGATCGAGTTCTCACCGAGTATAGTCACTTACTGTAATTATCGATTTACTTACATCCTACTTATATAAATGGGAAAGTTTGTTAGGATGGATGGATGTTGGTTACTCCTTCACTCAACAACGACTGGATGGATCTAAATTAAATTTGGTAAAGTGATAGATTATAGCCCGTAATAACATGCAGGCTACTTTTATGAACGTACCACGCGAGTGAAACCGCGAGCGGAAACTTGTATTATTCTAAATCTAACCTTCCTCATAGTACTACTTCCTACATGCACGTACAGACATCAATCTGCTACAATTCTAATATATTTATAATGCATCGATTATCTTTAAATTGCTTGCTTACTAGTAGTTATAACCTTGTTTAAGCTGAAAAAAGAAGCACCTAGTTATGGAAGGAAAAAAGTAAATCGGTGCATCTTAGTCCCCCAGGGTCAATCGTGCGGCACAGCCCGGTGCAGTCCTGGGCTAAAAATAGCCACAAAATAACAAGTTGAGATTATATAATGTTTTTATAGCTTAATTGGATCGCCAAGATACTCCCGTGTCCAGTGGATAGATCAGAAAATCATCGGCGAAGAGCGGATTGCTAAGTGGAGCGTGAAAACGACAGGGGAATGTTTGGGCAAATATGTGACACAAGTTGGTTAAACTTTTATGACGTGTTTCGTTTTTAAAAAAAATTAGAACTTAGATTTGACAGGCCGGTTGGTCTAGTGGTTAGTGAACCTGACTGCTACACCCAAGGTCGTGGGTTCGAGTCCCGCCCAGGTCAAACTTTTCTGTGATGAACAGAAATGTTTGTCTTGAGTGTCTGGGTGTTAATATCTATATAAGTATGTATTTAAAAATATATATGTATGTTTATCAGTAGTCTGATCACCATAGTACAAGCTAATGCTTAGTTTGGGGTCACATGGACGTGTGTGAGATGTCTCAAGATATTTATTATAAGTATGTGATTAATGGGTCTTACTACCGTCTCTTAATTTAATATTATTGTGTAGTAACAGTACAGCGGCTTGTTTCGATTGGAAGCGATCTACAAAGTAAAGCGACAGCGGACGCGTTCAGTAGAAGTATAGGGGCCCGCTAGTGATAAAAATGGTATGAGTGTTTTCGTGCTTCGGAAGGCACGTAAAACCGTCTAGGTTGTTGTCGTTAAACAGCAATCGTTAAGTCAAGTCAGAGGCCTTCGGGCTTGCTACCTACTAACCCCTGTATCCATCCTTATACTCTTGGCCTTTTCATTATGAGCAGAGATCTGTCCTCAGAAGTGGACCATCAGTGGATTGAAGCCAAATTGTAGTAGTAAGCCTATTCATCGAAATTTGAAGTTCGATTTTTTAAATTTCAAGAACATAGCATATATTATATATGTAGTTACATTTCGTATATGTATCAATTATAATATACATATATGCTATGAATGCTTCGCCTGATATATTTTCATTAATTCCAGCTCATTAAGGCCCCGATGAATTCCTTCCATCTTCAAGTCATCCAAGCGAGACCTGAGCCGGCATTTGGATTCATTAGTAGAAACTAGTAAATTCCCTCACCTAGATTCAGTGAACATTAGAATTTTGCGTTGTTATATATTTGTATTATATGTATGTCTGTTAGTAGTTTCTGCTCGCGCCTGTTGATAACAAGTAGCCTATGTGTTATACTAGACTATAATATATATGAATAAGAGAATAGTAATTAGAGAAGATAATAAAATAATATTTATTTTTACTTTCTTTACCACTATCCCACCTGATGGTAAGCACCGATGTGGTCTTAGATGGTAAAGCGCAATAATTTAATAATGGCCTATTCGCTCCTGACTTGAAGACACATTGTAATCGAACGGAAACACTGACGATGGCAATATATTCCAGATTTTTAACTTACTATCAGTGACAGTGAGAATTCTATAATTTAATTCGGTGTCGTAACAGTCGAAGCGCACCACGAATAGGGATCGCTCTCAGAATATGGCGCGGGATGGCCGCAGACTGATTTTTCAGGACATGCCTTAGTGTATGTGCCAAGTTACAATTTAATCCATTCGAAGGTTAGTATGTGCAAGCAAACAACCAAACTTATAAACGTGTACATTATCCCAGGAGAACTTACAGATGGGATAAAATCCTGTTAATTTTCTGGATGCGATCTATACGAGTATGTGTGCCAAAGTTCATTATAATCAACGGATAGCGCGTGAAGGAAATACAAACATCCAAACATGTTGATAAACTTTCACATTTATAATATCAGTGTGATCCGATTATACCAAATAAAATTATGTACTTTTTTGCAAATTTTACTGTAGTCTTTTTTTCCACATTTAGTTTTTTTCTATGAATAAATAATGAAATTGCGTGTGCTCTAAATAAATTAAATGTCAGAATTATATTTGCAGATACTTTTTTTTTGATTCATTGCGAATATACTATATAATGTCAGAAAATATTAATCAATTTCAATTTCATCGTAAGAGCAGACGTCGATCCACTGGACCTCATAACTTATAATTAATTACTTAATCATCGAATGCGCCATTTTATAAGGTCAGAGATGTAACCTGCACCGAGCTTCCGCGTCTGCTTCCCACTGCCTAACGAGTGTTCGGTAGTCTATGCAAATATCAATTAGTTGGAGAAATGTTTCCCCGATACCCGGCTTATGGTTGCTCTATTACCGATAGGCGATATATCGATAGTTGGGTTCAAAACTGATGAAATGATTTTTTAGAGAAGTGCCGACTTTCGCTGACTAGCCTATTAGTCGGCTGTAACTCCTCAAACTTCTGACGTTGGCTAACTGGCCGACTAGTTGGCCAAGCTGATCACTATTTCGGGGTTTGCTATGTACCTGCTTCATTTAAATGAGATCGATATTTTCCGTCAGGCAGGCTCATATTTATGAGCTAGTTTAGGAGTGTTAAAGAAGAATTAACCAACGTTTCTAACTATAAGGTTATCGATAGCTATTAACAGTTCACATTGCTACTCATTTGACCTATTATAAGGCCACTTCTAAACATGCACCTCTTCTACTAACGGAGGAGGAGGAAAGCTAAAGGAAACTAGAAATCAACCCAAGTTAGACCAATTTTATTAGCTACCCAAAAGCCATCAGACTTAAACGACTCCCAACTGACGATAACACCCAGTAAAGCTATGTCTGTAGGCTATCTACAATATCTATTAATTGTGTTGCAAATAAATAGATTGTCTATCGATATAGACAATCGAGAGCAACACTAACTGGAGTCGCACCCGCTACCTGTCTCGATACCTGCGCGCGCACGCCTGTATTAATTGGTTGCATTATCAGAGGGCGCTACGTGATATGCTATTACTGTTTTCCTTATAACCGGGTATTAACTGGTTTTACGAATTTACTCGTTTTTTAGGGTTTCCTAACACGACACAAACTTGGCCCGTTTTTACATAGGATGGTTTTTTATGGATGGAATATCGTTTAGGTGTTTAACGGAGCTTGCACGCTAATCTGCTAATATAATTATTAATTATGCTAAGCTTAGTAGATATTTTATTAAAATCATTTCATAGTAAAAATATTGATCTACCAATTTAAACTAAAGAATATCCTGTATCGATACAAGACAACAAATATTTTAAAAGCGCCTAATTTTACCCCTTATAAAAGAGGAGAGAGTTCTTGAAGTAGTCAAAATCGCAGAAGGTATTTATTACATACTAGAAACTGCCTGCGCTTCGCTTCGGAAGAGCCAGTTACCAAAAAAAGTAGTTATTGTGACATAATTCTAAGAGTTTCACATACAGTATTTTTGTAAATATTGATGTCCTCTATAAAACGGCAGTACGTCACTTTGATAATTTCAGCAGCGTACGCGACATAAAGCTTATTTTTGGATTTATTTTCACACGTTGGGTTACATTATCAAAGTTTTCATACGGATCCCTCACGTTATAAAAATATTTTATAGCCTATGTTCATTAGGAATGATGTAGGATTCTAATGGTTAAAGATTTTTTTTTCGGTCCAGTAATTCCGGAGCCTATTCAATTCAAACAAACAAACAATCAAATCTTACCTCTTTATAATATTAGTGTATGATTTACCTTAGAAGCATACATAGTATTAAATATAAATACAGATAAGGTAATACAAATATTTAATTCTGCATTATTTAAACAAAAGTCAAACAAAACAGCAGTAAACGTGATTTGTAAAACAAACACGGCCCCAGTTGCTGGCTGATTGGGCGTAGAGTTGCGTGTTTCAGGATAATATTACCCTTTAATATATTTCGCTTCAAATTAGAATTGGCTTTTAGCTATTAATTTGTTTACACTAATTTTTATTTTTCGTCGACGACTTTTGTAGGATTGTACTAGATCACTGAACACTCGTATCAGATATCGTTAATATGAATATTTATTAGTGTAGATACAACGAATATTCATGTATGATAATGTTATAAAATTATGTTATATATTTTTTGCACATATAATATTAATATAATATAAATACCGCTTGCATTATAATTATGTTTAATTATATTTTTACCAATAAATAAGTGTTAAAGAAATAAAATTTATCAAATTAATTCGGGTAAAGAGCTGTCCGAATACAATGACGTGGAGCCTAAGATGGTTAATTTGAACTTGGCGTGAAACGCTGCCACGTGTATTTTTTTTCTTTTATAGCGTGGGCCTACGGCCGTTTAACTATACATATATTACTAATTATACCGTATTAGTTTCCGCCACCAGCTTCACCCGCGCGTAGTTCAGGTAAACAGCCTATGTTATACCGAACTATGTATATCATATTTTATTTTATTAGATTAATTTAATGACTGATTCAGTTACACTCAAAACGTCCATATCATTCCAAGGTAAATTTAATTTGGTACAAAATTTATTCTATGTTCATTCCCTAAGTGTGGTCTATCTGTTTGGGAAGTTTCTTCTTAATTTATTTAGCGTTAGCTCGTAAAGGAAATCCAAACATCTTCACAAAGTTTCACATGTATAATATTAGTAGATTAATATGATATTATTTATATGTAATAATAACATTTATAGGATAATATAATAATAACGATGCAGTGTTCAACGTGTGAAGTAATTATTAGTTTTGATTTCACTTAATCCGTGTCAATTAAAACTATACTTACATTACGTATGTAGGTACTGTCTTTGTAAGGAGGATTTCACTTTCTTCACGAATTTGTACAATAATTTACATTGTACAACAGTTGTTATCATTTGACACACATCGCTGACATTTAACAAAGTAACAATGTTATTAGCAATTCCCGCAGTCCGGAGTTCGAATCCGGAGCCGTGTTGTCTACGGCAAACAGATAAATCGCTCGACACCTTCCATACTGTGTACAATGGGGGAGAAAGTGTTTCGAGGAAATATTGCCCGTTTGAAAACTCGCCAGCAACTCCGATGAGAAACATTATTCAGAAATCGCAGCTTAATTAGCTAAATATATTGTGATCGATATGAAATTTATTGCGCTTTTTGTATGGTTTGTGCAATTTATTGTTATACGGTATATTGTTTTTATTATTATCAAATTTTATACATGAGTGTGAGGGCTACTTGTATATAGAAATATATATATATATATATGTGTATAGGGGGAGACCGGGACGGTGTAGCGGGTGGGGAGACAATAATCACTGCTTATCTTTATGAATTCAAGTTTTGGAACATTGTGACACTTTCTATATTATTATATTCAGCGATTTTAATTACTATTCAATCGGGGTAAACTCTTGGAGGGTCAGGAGGGTTTCCCAGCCACACGGGATTTATCTGCTAAATCAATTTTTTTGAGAAAATCGGAAGGAATTAAAGTCTATTAAATGATCAAGAGTCATGGTATGGTAGTTTCAGATATAATCAATGTAAAGTATCAAATATGCAAGCACAAAAAAAATCCATTTTAGTGAATGCGGGTTCAAGTGTCCCGAACTCGCTCTATATGTATAGTCAATGCGATTCTATAAAACCGACAACGAAACAATACGTTTTCGCTTCGTTTTGCCCGATAGGTGAAATCTATTTTTATAGATTATAACTTTAACTGATAAGGGAATTGATAAGATAAGATTGACAGTTTTATACATACATATATTATTCTTATTGATATAAATATATATTTAGACAACTCACACACGGCCATCAAAAAAATAGGGAATATGCATTTACTAAGTTAATGCCCAACACCTTAGAAATTGTTCCCAATTTTCATCAGGTGGGATCGATGTCAAGCATTAACTTATTCTACATAAAAACAAATCTTCAAACTAACGGTTAGCTTGTACTATGGTGATCAGACTGATAAATATACACTATGTATAAATATTGTGTATATATATATATTAAAAATATACTTATTTTGAAAATTACATCCAAACACGCAGAACAAACATTTCTGCTTATCTCACAAAAGATTGACCTTGGTGGGAATCAAACCCACGACCTTCGCTGTAGCAATCAAGTTCACTAACCACCAGACTTTAAGGCCTGTCAAATTGTTAATAGATATAAAAATTAAGCTGTGTTTAATGTTCACTTTAACGAAAGCTTTATGACCGTCCGAAATGCATCGCATTAGGGAGAGATAAAAGGATCTTCGGATAATAATATATCCGTGATTCTAATTCGATTCGCTGAATGCTGAACCTAATCGATTATTCGGTACCGGTATCCCAAAGATACAACTAGTTTTAGGGTTTTTTTTGATATTTTATTGTTTGTCCGTTCGTCTGTGAATACCTCTGAGTACTAGGATAAGTATAAACGTAAAAGCGTACTTTTATATACATAATGCTTAAAAATAAGCTCTCTTATGGCAAAAGAGACAGTGCGCCCATATATAAAAATAAAACATAAAATTCTTAAACCAACCATATGAATTTTTGTGCAACATAAATACCTGACACGGCCGGATATCGAACCCAGAATTTCGTCGATTCACAGGCTTCACTACTAACTAGGTTACCGGGCTTTTCAAACGCCTAAGTCGAAACTGTAATTAAGCATGACGCAATAAAAATAGGTACTTTCAATAATTCTCCTCGCCATCAACTCCTTTCTCCGCCAACAATAATATTATAAATGATTTAGCTTCCACCGGTGTTATCTGCGTATTGCAAGTCGGCAGCCATTACTCACAATTACAGGAAAGAATGTGCCACGCTCGACTTCGCTGATGGACAAGATAACTCCCCAACATAGAGATGCAAGGAAACTGATACAATTAAACAAGAATCTAGAAGACCCGGTGACTCCGTTGTGGTCATTAATCATCTGTAACGCGATTAAATTTCACACAAGACTTTCCTGTTATCCAAGGCACTTCAATGTCTTCGATGTTAAATTCGATTGTAGAATTAACTCGTTGGAACATGATACTGTTTTAACAGAATTTTGAAGACTCACGATATTTGTAATTTTCTATATATGTGTTTGCATTTTTATCGTAGTCCCAACTAATTACGCAATTTCAAAGTATGTTCATCCATAACTGAGCTCGTCTACTTCTGGGTCGTTCTTTAAGGTCTAAACTTTAGACTCTAAAGTTTAAAAAGAACAATGAATGAGGCCATCTAATGGAGACAGAAGTTGCAGGATTTACGGAGACAAGTTTAGTTACAACACTTGTGATAGTGTTCTGACCTGGTATGCTTTTTGGCACCTACTAGTTCTATGTAACTATAAATTTTCCTAACAAGCTACGGTTGCTGATTAGGAATGAGCCGATCTATCTCTTTGTTTTTTGTCATCAATAGGTTAGTGTCGGGTGGTAATTTTCAGGTGGTTTGTTCGTTCGATGGTAGGCTATTGATATTAAAAGTTAGACCGATTACTGCTCGCATTATTTCGCAATTTTATAATGGTTGTTCGTCACTCGGTCGGCGCATTGAATGTTTTTTTTTCTGTAATTCGCTACGATTTAATTTTGTTCGTTCCGCAGCTACAGTTATGGAAACAGTTTTTAATCTTTTAAATAACAATCTGCTTTTGCCGCCGTAATTTCCTTTTTTTTTTAATTTTGATATTGTGAGGTACAATGGTATTTTTTAAAATAGCGAAAAACTATTTAATTTATAGCCTGGAAATAACTTCAAAAATTATATTTTTAACATATAAATCATTTCTTATTCTACAGCGAAGCATATATTATGCATATATACTATGCATACAAGCATTGTTGGTTTCGTACAAACTAAACGTCAACCTATATCTTTGTATAAAAACGTATCGCACATTCGAATTCGGTAATTACGTGTACGCTTTATCTACGCGCCCGACGGTTGTCCCCGAAACCTGACGTGTTGCGATGATTATTCAAATGGGCTGTGCATCGTGCTTCAGACTCATTGGATGTACCGTGAGCCGAGGGTCAAGGACATACATAACACGGACGCTATTCTAGTTATCATTTATCATACTTACAAACTCGACGGCTGAAATTTTGTAAGCTTCGTCTTCGGTTTTTTTTTATTTTGTATGTTCTCTATGTATGAATACGTTGATAGTATGATTGTTATTCAAGCTTGGTTTTTATTTACATTCGTAATAGGCATATCCTCTAATTGAGAAAAGCATCCAGCGTCTTAATTTTATGAATCACTGTCAACCACTTAAAATAGAACTTATCAGGAATTAGTATTATAAGAATGTTTATGTTTAACTATTTCAAAGGAGTCTTCACAGCTGTAATTTCATAGATGTCTTCAAGTTGTTATTACGATGTTGAACCACTGTCCCTATGATATTCCCTGTGTATGCGTCCACAGTACCGTTGCTCCTACGTGATCCAACACCTAGCGGCGCGGCGCTGCGCACGTCATTACTCGCCCATTACCCTGCCTTCAGGATGTGGCACACTTTAGCGTTCGTCTAGTCGTCAGTTTATTGTGCTCCTTAATTTCTGTATCTGCCATTGAATCGTTATTGAAATGTACTGTGTTTTATTGTTGTCTGTTGTCTAATGTTTTGATTTCTATGTTTAACAAACTCGTTATTGCATCTGCTAATAACTCTCAAATAACGGTTGAATATTAAGTTTTGAATATTTTAAATTAATCGTGCAAATTTACGCTATTATATTTTTATTAGATAAAGAATAAATTAAAGCTTATCACTAAAGAGCTTGACCAGAATGATGTAAACGCGAAATAACTTATCTATTGAATGATAGACGAGTGAGTTTCGTTTTAACAAGGGTGATTCTTATTACGTAAATATGCAAATCTCATTCGGTATCATTTGAAACAAATGAGAATTGAAGAACGCATTGCTTTTCTTACAAGCTTTTACATAACTTGCAGTTTATGTTTGTGTTTTAAAATGTTAGTACATTTGTTTGTTACCCGATAATATACAGCCTTGGCCAAAAGTATTAGGCACCCCCAATAAAGTTACCATACAGCTGTGCTGTTTAAATAATAATT
>DWJZ01005460.1:0-14034 GCA_018249125.1 Asbolis capucinus | reverse complement strand
TCACTTTGCTCTATTGTCATTGATTTTCGCAGCGCACGAGACACAAAGATTTTTTTTACACGTTCATTATCGAATTTTTCATACACACTTTTAATGTTTTGAAAATATATTATAGTCTATGTTTATTAGGGATAATGTAGGATTCTAATGGTAAAAGAATTTCTCAATTCGTCCCAGTGGTTTCGAGTCTATTCTCCTCAACAGACAAATCTTTCCTATTTATTTATTCTATACTAATATTTTAAAGCTGAAGAGTTTGTTTGTTTGTTTGAACGCGCTAATATCAGGAACTACTGGTTCGATTTGAAAATTTCTTTCAGTATTAGATAGCCCATTTATCGAGGAAGGCTATAGGTTATATATTAACGCCAAGACCGATAGAAGCGGAGCACCAATGAAGAACATTTCAAAATCATGGATTTTTTTTCCTATTGAGAGTTTCCGCTGCACTGTGTAAACGGTTAAAGTTTCGCAAAAAACATGTATGACATAAACGATGTCGCGAGTTAAAGTTAGCGTTAGCCCAAAGTTATATTCGACTATTTCACGCGGAAGAAGTCGTAGACGAAAACGTATATAAGTAGAAATCTCAGTTGTGTCTGAAAGATAGCTCATAGCTGTGCTAGGACTACGCCAAGCAAACCTGATCAGAACCGTTAGCGAATACATATTTATGTTATGCAAAATTAAGACATTTATTTTAACTTATAACTCGAGTCGACAGTAATGAATTTAGTAACTTCAGATACAGGTAGTAAGGTTTTCGAAAGAGCTTTGGGAACTTTATAACCAGCTTAAGCTCCTGCTACATTTTTAGACAGTAGTTGATGACCCATTTAGTTTGTAAGTTTGTTTGTATAACTAAGAGAACATCGGCACTTATCCCTTGGGATGGTAAGGAAGAATTATTGAATATGAAAAAAGTTCTTAGTAGTTACAAAGGAAGATTGTCTTCAAGTTTGTTAGTAAATCTGTAATGGTGCATAAAAAAGTTTTTTTTATATCTTTTGACAACTCACACGACCATCTGATTCCAAACTAAGCGGTTGGTTGTACCATGTTTGACAGGCCGGTTGGTCTAGTGGTTAGTGAACCTGACTGCTGCACCGAATGTCGTGGGTTCGATTCCTACCCAGGTCAAACTTTTCTGCGATGAGCAGGAATGTTTGTCTTGTGTGTCTGTGTGTAAATATCTATATAAGTATGTATTAAAAATATATATTTATGTATGTTTACCAGTTGTCTGATCACCATAGTACAAGCTAACGCTGCGTTTGGTGTCAGATGACCGCGTGTGAGATGTCCCGAGATATATATATATTTATTTTATTTATTTATGGTGATCAGACAACTCATAAACATACTTATATATTTTTAAATACATACTTATAAAGAACAAACATTCCTGCTCATAAAAAAATTGGTATACCTCAGGCTTCTTGATTAACTAAGAAATTTGTCTTTCATTATCTCCTTTTATTGTTAATTTTACAATTTTTTAAGATAACGACAACGGAAAACAGTAACAGCGTAACTCATTAAAGCAGGGTTTGTCAACCTTTTTGGAGTCGCGTCTCCCTAATGACTTGCAAAAATTTTCATGCCTCCCCTAATAAAATAAAGGTATTTCATGAGTATTTGGTTGGAGTACAACATTATAGTTTTCATTATATTTATTAAATGTAGGTAATTAATACTGTTATAAACATTTACTTAGTACAAAACAAATCTATAAGGAATATGAAACATTTTTATTTTTTTAATCCTCAAATGCTTCGCACCGCCCTTGAAAGCCGGCCATGGGCCTAGGGAGGCGCGCCCCACTGGTTGAGAAACCCTCCTTTAGAATAATTCATAAGAATTACGCCCTGTAGTCTGTAGTCGATAAACAATTTTAAGGATAGAACAAAAGATATATTTACAAAGATAAAGATAGAAAGCATAATAAATTAAAGTCATGGTTATGAATGTACGCGTATATTGAGCATGTGTGTATGTATGTGTGTATAACCGTGTCTATGTGTGATAGTGTCAGAATACATGTGTTTATATGTATTTCGTTTTATATGTAATGATATGTTTAATAAAAATATTTTCCAACTCACAAACAGTCCCGACAACAGTTTTTGATCGCTACAACACCTATTGTGAACATTAACAAAAGGTTAACAAAAAGGAATATCAAAAATAACAATAACAAAGGAACCGTGCTTGTTTGAAACCGATCCGCCATTGATGTCAAATTGTTATTGTTATTACAAATTGAAGATGATCTTGGTTTTTGTTGTTAAATCAGTTAGATTCAACGCTTGATATTTAATAATCTGTTATCTAATGTTGTAATGTTTAGGTTGTAAATAAGTTAAGATGCGATTTTTTTACTGCGACATACGGAATGTATGTACATATGTAATACAAGCGATCGAAAAAGTTAAGCAACTGCGGGCGCGGTTAGCAGTACGATAGGTGACCGCTCGTGTCAAAAATTTAATGCTTCCGTGTTTCGGAGGGCGCGTAAAGCCGACGGACTCGGTTGTTGTCGTTAGACAGCAATCGTTAAGCCGTGTCGGAAGCCCACGGCGCCGTAAAACTTCCGACTCTTGGTTTGGTTGAGTATAGGTAACGTGTGAATATACGAATAGATACAGCTACAAATTTAAATAATCGCTTGTTCTGTTTCGTCTAAATGTACACAAGCTTAGTATTTTGAAATACCTATTCATACATGTGTGCAAAGAAAACAAAATAGTAATAATGAAAACCAACGAAACAAAAAAACTCAAAATAATAAAACAAAACTTATTAACACAAAAAAGCAAAAAAAAAGAAAAGTTATTAAAGTATAAGGAAACATCAACAAACACAAACAAATGAGCTAAGTAAGGATGTGGTAAGAAGTGGTGAGAGTGGTGGTAAGTTCAAAGACATGAAAAACTGCCTATCAGTTACTGAACAGCCTGTCTTACTATGGAAGCATAAAAATAAAGAATCAAAATAACGGCATAAAAACATCTACAGATAAAACAAGCTATATTAAAATATTAAAAAAACACAAAACTTTATTATAGGCCCTATAATACGGAAAAACACGTACAATTTCATAACTGTGTTGTTAACCGTTGAGGAGTTCCCTTGTCTGGAGCTAATCCTGAACGTAGTGTCAGGTCATGTATGTTATAAAATTGCATTGTCGTCAGGACGGAAGGTCTATGCAAAATTTCAGCTCCGTAGTGTAAAAGGAACTGGGTCTAATTAAGCTTGCAAGATTTGACCCGTAACAAACAATTATACTAATATACAAACAAACACTGCAAGTTAAAAGCTTGTATTAAAAAGCTCTGTAGCTGCGTTGAAGTCTTTTATATGGAACATTATCGGTATGGTATATTCAGGTAAAAAATCTAATTCTGCTCCTTCGATGAACATACTGCAACCCATAACAGCCCCACTGTTGGGCTTGAGTCCCCTCCCACTGGGATACAGGCTGCTGTTCCACAATACTGCTCTGTGTTGATTAGGATATTCAAAAGACCAGGATTGGTGTATCCATTGAGATATTCTCCATATATGGTGACATTCTTCATTATGGTGATATTGTATTGTCCGTGTGTTATAATAATTTTTTGAGTTCACCGTTTTGGAGAATTTCAGTGTCTGTGCTCTATTAGTGGGTAAAGATTCGTTCTTCAATAATCGAACTTGGGACGTCGCCTTGTAGTCACCAGCAACTATCCCTCGAAGTTTCTAGAATGAGACTAGAACTATGAATTTGTAATTAGTATTAGTTGAAGTTAATTACAAGGTTTATTATGTATGTAATACGTGATATTAGCAGTTGCAGTACATATTTTATTGGTAAGGCACTTGTTGTATTGTCTTCGAGTATCGTTTTCTTCATGTCATTAACAGGCAACAGAGACGGGTCACCTGATAAGGATAAGTCCAAGATAAGGTAGCGTTCGACTACAATCCCACCTGATGGTAAGTGGCGATGAAGTCTTCGATGGTAAAGCACACTAACTTAGGAGCACTTCACTCTTGACTTGAAGACATTTACATTGTAATCGAACGGGAACCTACGCAGGCAACTTATTCCAATCCTTCGCTTTCAATTCCACTTCCAATCTTTTGTTAAATTTTTATTTTTAAATCTATCTTTAAAACTTTTCTTAAATAAATGTTAAATCTTTTGTTATTATAAATGCTCAGTTTATTAAGAAGCGAATAAATTAATTCAGGCATTAATTTAATTAGGAGTAAGAGGTGGGCTCGGCGTAGTAAGGTAGACAAGCTATTTTGAAAGGGCAAGTATTTGGAAACCGATTTTAATAATACCAATAAATGTTAATCCGAGCTTAACATAATGAATAACCGCATTCAAATCGTAGCAGCCGTTCTGAGATCAGGCTGTACAAAGGCATAGTTAAACAGAAAAATATATAACAGAACCAAGAATTTTTGAAAATCTATGTTTTTTCTGCTTTTTGTCGAAACCTCTAGTTATAATTTCTTCCAAATATCTTCTATGTATCGATTTTTTTTTGACAAAGGACGTTTTTAAATATATTATTATTGATTAATATAAAATTATGTCAACATTCAGGGTAGCTCTACTAATATTATAAGTGCGAAAGTTTGTGAAGATGGATGTATGTTAGTTATTTCAAGATAAAACTACTAAACCAATCTAGATGAAATTTGACACAGAGATAGATTATAGTCTGATATAACACAAAGGATACTTTTTATTAACGTACCTACCACACGGGCAAAACCGTGTGCGGAAACTAGTAAAAAGTAGTACTAGTAAAAAAATGCTTTTTTCCATACATTCGATTATTCGATTTTTCGATTATCTACATATATTCTTCTTCGATATTTAACAGAGGGAACAATTAGTTCAATTAATTTCTGTTGTACTTACTTTTGAAGGGAAATACGTCTGTAATTAAAAAATAAATATCCTCTTTATATGCAGGGTAAGAAACGAGTAATGGGGGTCAATATGAAATGTAATGTAGTTTTGTTTTTAAGGAAAGATGAGTCATTAATTGTATTGGTAATAATTGAATTGAAGTGTAATAATTTTATTGGTAATAATTGTATTGAAGTGTAATAATTGTATTGGTAATAATTGAATTGAAGTGTAATAATTGTATTGGTAATAATTGAATTCAAGTGTAATAATTGTATTGGTAATAATTGAATTCAAGTGTAATAATTGAATTCAAGTGTAATAATTGTATTGGTAATAATTGTATTGGCAATAATTATATTGATAATAGTTGTATTGGTAATAATTGAATTGAAGTGTAATAATTGTATTGGTAATAATTGAATTGAAGTGTAAGAATTGTATTTGGTAATAATTGTATTGGTAATAATTTACGTGATGGCGATGAGAATAAGAAGAAAAGCTTCTCAATTAGATGGCCTTATAGCGAAAGGCTACCAAGAAAGTAGATAAATTAAACCAATTAGCAATAAACTTAATACATTGATTGCCATGAATCAAGAACACATGTCTGTCAATAAATATCTGCCCAAGCCGAGAATCGAACCCAACAATACTTTTAAAGGCAGGGTTAACCTCTAGTCTATAGAGGGTTAAAAATAATATGGTTTTATTTCTAGAAAAAAAAGCAACAGGATGACGATCAGAATGAGAAAAAAAATCGGTTCTCGTTTACATGACTATAATAGTTTGTCGGTAAACAGCGAAACGCTGGGAAGAAAAGTAAGTAAATTAGCAATAAATTAAACATTCAATTACTAGTTTAAGTTAATTAAGTCGTCGGGCGAAGCTAAAGATAATTTAATTATAATTTCTGTCGGCCGCGAGTGCGCCGGCGCATAATTCTGTCTTAACGCGCAACTCATTACTGCGATCACTTTTTATAACGTACCCGTTGTAATTATAAATTATGTGTTATAATTGAGTTGTACGGAGATGGGAATGAGACTTGGTGTAGGTGGGTTTTACATTATTGTAATATTTATTTATTTTCTTTTCATAGATTTCTAAGTTTTTAAATTTTATCTTTTATATGTATATTTTTTGCTTATCATGAATTTATTGGAGTTAAACGGCTTGTTCACTTCGTCATTGTTAATGTATGAGATTTAATTGTAATTAAATATTTTAATTAATTTTATAAATTCCAGTTTATATGAGGTTTATTTTACATCAGTTTTTCAGATTAAACAGGATCACGTGTTAGGGTTATCTAAATCTACTCTTTTCTTCTATTTCTTGACGCAACTCTCAGACGTCCACTGTTTTTACATATTTTATTGCCATTCTTCTTCTATCATCAGTTCTGGAGAATCATGTTATGGAAGGGTCCCATCACATCATTATTGACTTCAGTTCCGTCAAATTATTTACTGTTTCTCTTTTTACTTCGTCATCATCGCTTCAAGGACTCTTTACTTCGTCATCATCGCTTCAAGGACTCTTTACTTCGTCATCATCGCTTCAAGGACTTTTTACTGTTTCTCTTTTTACTGTTTCTCTTTTTACTCTTTCTCTTTTTACTTCGTCATCATTGCTTCGTGAATAGGTTCGTCTATTTCTTAATGGCTGGCAAGTGTGGTTTTCTTAGTTTAACCCTTATGATTACTTACCTATTATCAGATCCTGATCGTATTCCCTGCTTACAGCAAAACAAAAGTCTTAGTTATTATCTTTTTAACTGTTTTTCTGTTATAATTCCTAATATTGTAATAAGTCGGTATATTAGTAGAAGGTTTATAAAGTGAAGTTGTTTACTTATGAACGTTCATGTTAGTTGTATATTTTCGTAGAACCAAAGACATTGTTGTCTGTGAGTTCATTGTGCGTTTAGTAGTGCGGTGACAAGCTGACGTGGATATGCGTTTGGTATTGCAGTCTATGTGTTTTATTGTAATTGTTTCTGGGAAACTAAAATTGGCTAAAATTTAACATACTTTTAACAAACGATGAACTTTTAACTATAATGACCATCGTTTTGATGCCTATCTTTGCTGACAAGATATTCCCGACACAAAAAAATGTGTGAAAAACTCCCCTATAGGGACAGGGTTGCGTTGCCGATTCCCATGGTGTTGCAAGCGGTGGTCAATGATGACCACTTACCATCAGATAGCCCGTTTGCTTTTACTAGTTCAGGCTAAAGAAAAAGATGGCCACACTGCGACCAGGATTGACTTCTGACGACGGCACTTCTTAACAGTTAACAAAATTTACACAGATCGACAAATTTTGGAAAAATTGAGTAAATAAATGTTACACCTATCTTCTCTCGTTTGTCTATAAATGAAAAGAATACCATGTATCACTCATCAATGAGGAATTCCTATAAACGTGCAGTGCTAAAATTATTCGGTGAACATTTAATTAATAAGAAGGTACTAATTACTTTAAAAAATAAAACATTGTTCGCACTGCCGACGCATAATTGTACAGTGCGGAAAAAGTTTGGAACCACAAACATTTTCGTGCACCCTATTTTAAACCTTAATATATAAGAAATAGATGCTATGTTTGTATGTAAATTGTACCAAGGAATGATGCCTTGGATGATTGGTGTACAGCCACGGCACGTTCGATGGTAATCTTAAGAGTTGCCACGCTTCGCGTGCTTCATATTGCTTTGTACGAATTCAAATCTGTAAAATAAGTACTGGTCAAGAATTCAGAAAAAAATATGTATGTAATCCGTTTATTTTATTTATTATCTTGGTGATCGCGTCGTTGCCAGAATGACTGGAATTCTAGGAGAAAAGTTATGTATACAATATTGTCTACAATTTCCGCAGCGTACGCGATATAAGGTTTTTTCAACACGTTGGATTATATTTTTTTATACGGACCCCTAATGTTTTTGATTATAATTTATAGCAACCATCAGGGATAATGTAGGATTCGAATGGTGAAAAAAATCTCGAATCCGCCCAGTTTTAGAGCGTTTTTCCACAAACAAATAAACAATGAAATTTTTCCTGTGTATATTAGTATAAGAGCAGATTTGATTTAGGAATTACAGCGACATTTTTCCAGTGTTGGCAAAGCTGTGGTTAAATAACTAGGTAATTGTAAAATAACACCTCTTGATACTTATTGATCACACCTATTATTTATGTAGACTTCCTTACATTCAAAAGTTGACCTTGTTTAACTGCAAAATTTTCACAGGACAATTACAGAGCTTGCTTTTCTTGTTACGATAAAAATTTTCTTCTATTTCTGATTCACACAATTCCTCATCGACCTCGGAACGTATAACGTAACAATCGAAAATATGAAATAACATAAGTGTTAATAATTTAGGTTGTTTTATTAAATTGTCCAGTGCGGTGCTCGAGGGCGGCTAATTACATAAAATGTTCCACTTGCAAAGTGTTATTGTGTGACCCCGCATATTGTGTGACCCCGCACGATACAATCGCGAATAGGTCACCCTGGTGTGTTCCACTGTACTCTGGATTATTTTAAAGTGAGCTATAACAATGTACTGAAACGAAAAGCGTTTTATTTCGTCTTAGAAACCAATAGCTCGCTTAATGAAAGTCAAAATTGAACAATACAAAGTCATCAACATAAAATTAATTACAAAACGTAAAAAAAATATTGAAAATACATAATGTTTTCATAAAATCTGAAATAGTGTTATAAGTGTTCGCGTCAAACGCATTGAAAATATGTGTACGCATTTTATGCGGAAAATACAAGGCCATTTTTGCACCAAATATAATTCTAATACATTTTGAACATTACAAGCTACGATTGAAGTTGTAATTTATGTTAGTATGTATGTCTGCAATCTTTTCTTACATGCGGGCCACATTTCACATGACCCCAGATACACCAACAACATACTGCTTCAGGGTGGACGACAGAAGAAGATTTGGAAGAAGGATGATTAAACGACGGCGAGAAAAAGAAAAGAACTGGCTCTCAAGCTCCCAGCTGGAACTCGAAAACTTGTTTGGCGGCTGATTCAAGCAAGAAGGTGGTAGCCAGCCAGATGGGCTTCACAGAAAGATATTCTTCCGCAAAGCCAGTAATAGGGCTAGCAGCGGAAATATGTACGCCCTTTACAATACGCTTGTAGGCCAGCATAAGATTAGGGTTTGTATTTAAAGCTGCCCAATACGACTAGCACATGTATCATATTTATTAGTGGATAATATTAACGAATGTATAATTATGCAGCAGCATTTATTGTAGAGTTGTCTAACGGATAGCAATATGCGTTTTAAAGTAACTTTTGTTTGACTTAGTGTGTTTAACCATTCGCATATTCAACGTAAAACGTATCTGTTATAAGCAATTTCTATAATCCGGTTTTCTATAAATTATACATTACCTAGGCAATATTACATACATTACCTATGTAATGTATAGACTGAGACTGACTAGAGGTAAGGTATAGACGCTTCAGGTATTATTAAACGCCCCACGTATTGCATAAAATACCTTAATTATACATATTACCGTTAACATACCCACAAAACTTTTTTAAACATCTTAATTTGGCAGGCACCGGCATCAGCAGAGCAGAGCGTAGCGGAACATTCCTGAATTTTGTTCAGATATAAGATTCGATCCTGCGTATTAATTAATGAACGTCATTATTCTTGGATGTTTCGTATTTAATCCTGGCGCTTTAGCCTCTTGTGGCACCAGATACTATCGCCGTTGCAGAAATCAAAATAAAAAAAATCGTGGAAACGATTAAATGATATCATTGTAATTATTTAGTATTTAGGAAATGGATTTTATCTACGTTTTGCGATTAATGTCATGCCAAGTAAATTAAATTAAAATCGGTCAAGTGTGAGTCGGGCTGCGTTTGTAGGGTTCAGTTCTACTAACTGTGAATAATTTTTTTTTAGTGCAACTTTATTTATAGCGGTTTGTTTCGATTGTAAGAGATCGAAAAAGTTTAGTATTAGCGAGTGCGGTTGGAGGACGGGAATAGCACCAACAATTTAATGAGCGCTTCCGTGTTTCAGAGTGTCTTCGTTACGTGTTCGGTTTCGGTTGTTGTCGTTAGATAGCAATCGTTAAACTATGTCGGAGTTCTACCAGTGGCATAAGTGATCACGACGTTTATCTTAACTGAACTAAGTAATAATTAACTTGTAATATGCATATAAATTTTGAAAATTTCATGTGCGCGCAGGATTTTTTTTTATATTCCGTAAACTAGTACTTGAGTAAGCTGCGATGCGATCTTAGATAAAGCGCAATAATTTTGCAAAAGCCTTTTCACTGTTGAATTGAAACAAATCAATTATTTTATTATTTATTTATTATTACTATTAAATAAACGATTATTTTTATTATTAGTTCAATTAAATTTTACAAAGTTTTGTTGAACCCAGGACCCCCCGTTCGAGAGACGAATGTTCAAAGCAACTGCAACAAAATCTGCCTAATTACATTATTGGAATGCAAAATACTTTCTTAAATATTTTTCTCCTGTAACACGAGAGTTTCGAGAATATTCGCTGGTCCGTCAGCGGCAGGAACAAAAAGAGTTTGACGTTAACCTGCCATAAAACAGAATTAACGCTCGAAACCTGTCAGAGGTTTAAACACTATTGTTTTTAACGTCTGTATTTTGAGATTATAATTCACTCGTTATTTAATATTTTTCTTATACTATCATATCATACATATATATCATATGACCTCAACCCATTGATGGTTGCTACGGAGTACAGGTCTCTCCTTTTGCTGAGGAGGCCTAGAGGTTACTTCACCACGCTGCTCCAGTGTCGATTGGTGATAGTAGTGGCCAACGCAAGTCACAGAAGATTTTCGAAAGGCTTTCAACATGGCTAAATGGTTGCTATTTTAAAATACAATTATATTATTTGTAGCTCATATAAGAAAAAGTTGCCGACCCATTAAGCTATTTAAGAGTTATCATTGCAACCCAGAACAGTCCCACAAGTGGGCTCGGGTCTGGCATAACGTGAGGGGGTATAGGCTATAGTCCAGACAGGCCAAGTGTGGATTGGTGGACTTCACACAATTTCGAGAACTTTGTGGAGAGTTCTTCGGAGTCTGCACTTCTGTGAATAGAAACCTGCGTTGCTGTACAATGTTTTCCTTCACCGCAGCATGTGATAATCAACCTAGGACCTTCCGTTCGAGAGACCAATGTTCGAACCACTAGGCTTTTACTGTTAAAAGAGTAATTGTTTAAAATTCCATATCATTGGCGAGCTCCCGGGTTCGTGCGGGAATGCGGCCGGGATCCACGTATTACCGCTATTAGGGGTCCAATACCAATATTTTGTACTAATGTTTATTTTCCTACAATTTTGCGTTTTAATAACATGATTATGGGTAAAACAAACGGAAAATATATTCTTTATGCTAAACATTTAGTGATATTAGTAAGGATGTATAGTGGACCCGCGGTAATCCGGACCCTGTCTAATCCTATGCACCTTGTAATCCGACACGACTATAAGCGTTAATTCTACTTAAAAAACAGAGTTTTAGACGTTTATATCCAGAAATATAAAAGTATTCATATGACCACACGACGCACTGAAAAGTAATCTTGTTTGGGTCAAAATAACCACACGATACACCAGAAGAAACATCACATATTATTATTGCTATGAAGTGAATGTGAAAACGGAAAACAGGACAACGTTTGCCTGGACAGCTAGTACCTGCACATACCTACTTACTTTCTCCAGATTATTCCAGAACAATACTTTTAATCCAAATGTTCTAATTTCAAAATTAAAAACTACATTATTTAATTTTCCTTATAAAAAGTGACGTAGTGTTGTACACAAATTTAATCTTGACGGTTCTTTTATCATCCAATCCGTAAGAAAGCCTCGGAGAGTCAGATAAGAGGCGTTGAGACGGGCCTTTTAATAGTTCGCTAAGCTGTTATGTTGGTATAATGAGCCGCCATAACAATAACACTGAAAAATAATAAGCTGATAAGACCGCAGCGCGGGAAAATTTTGTTTGAGCGCTCTTTGAGTGGGATAGATGAGTCATGGGTATATTTTAGTTTAATTTTTAAAAAGATTTTTTCTAGTACTGAGTAATCGGAATAAGTGCTGTCTTTTTTTCTATTTTGATTAACTTTATTTTTTGTGTGGAATTTTCTATTTTCACTGACAGTTTTAGTTTATACAAAGCAATATTTTTTTGAAATTTTCGTTCCTCTTTTTGTATATTTTTTTTGAGAATTCTTACTTATCACCTAAGAGAATTTTTACTTCTAATCTAATTTTCTATTTTCACAGACAGTTTTAGTTTAAATACAGCTTAATATTTTGAAATTTTCGTTCCTCTTTTTGTATATTTTTTTTGGGAATTCTTACTTATCAGCTACGAAAATTTTTACTTCCAATCTAAGAGAATTCTAATCTAAAGCCTATGGTATAATATTTAGCCGTGTTGAGCCAGGATGTTAATAGTTTGCTAAAGTGTTATGTTGGTATAACGAGCCGGCATAATAATAACACTTAAAGGTGATAAGAAAGCAACGCGGGAATATTTTGTTTTCTTCTTTGCTTTTTGAGTAAGGATAGATAATTTTTATTAATATTTATGTTAGTAACAATTCTATTATTTTTCTATTTTTAACAACAGTGTGATAGCTAAGTTTGAACGTTGGTTGTTAGAACGGGAAGACCTGGGTTAATATCTTGCAGCGCGCACTTCTAACTCAAAATTATGTGCGTATCAGAAGTTGTGTGTCATTTGCTTCGGTGAAGGAAAACATCGTGAGGAAAGCTACATTACTGAGAGTTCTCCATAAATTCTCGAATGTGTGAAGTCCAACAATCCACATTTGGCCAGCGTGGTGGAACCTGTACGCCTCACACTGTGAGTGGAGACCCAAGTCCAGTAGTACAGTTATGGGTGGCAATGATTAACTCTATTATTTCAGATTTTTTATTAATTTTACGACAATGACTTTTTTCAACAACAAAAATGTTTTGGTGCAACTGACGCAATATATTACTTGAGCGCCCAAACCTCACTCCCGCTAAACTATGTATTCAAAGTACTAAACTAAACAAGTTTATGAATTCCTAAAGTTAGGCTAAATAGTTTAGGGTCAATGGCCCCCCTGAAAGGAGCCAAAATTTAAATTGGTATATATATATCATACGTGTGACGTACTGTCATAACAGGAGTAAGTTTAAGTAGTTTTGGGTAGTATTAATTAAAAGCAAGTTTTATCGCAAACAGACGCGTCTGCCGTTTTCTAGGCTAAATAACACACTGACTGCTAGCGCCATCTAAAGATTGTGCGCAACTCCCGTGTCTGTATTATTTATTAAACATCACAATATGTAAAAGAGTAATTATTTAGAAGTGTAATCGTAGGATGCTTGACGTAAGACAAGATGGCGTCTGACAACGAGTAAAAACTGGAGACCAAAACGTATGAAAGAAGCATATCTAACTTTATGATATCATAGATCTGACGTACACCAAATTTCAGTGCTTTGGCAATTTATCTACAAAGGGCAGTAGTAATTAATGTTTTGTACATTAATTTTTAAACACGGAACGAACCTACGTAACGGAACCCCGTAACGGATCCACGGAACGGAACCCCGTACCGGATCTACGGAACGGAACCCCGTAACGGATCCACGGAACTTTAAATTAGGAATGGAGCACGTTCTTGGCTAGTTTTCTCAATATTGTCGCACAGCATTTTAAATTGTAATTCTAAAAAAAAGAGTACATTTTCCTTAAGTAATTAACGACTGTATTTAATTGAACAATTTTTAACGTCAGCTGATTAAAGTGCAGGTAACAATTTTTCTCCTTAAGAGACAATTCTGATTAACAATAACTGAGGAGAAAAAAGGCAATTCATGAATCCTGTAAATTAGATGTTATTAATTTATCTATACATGTTAAATAATTTGTCCTGAATGACAGACGGATCAACGTACAGCCTAATCTGCTGATCGTAGAGACCTGAAACTTGGAGAGTGTGTTCTTTGTATGAGGTAGGCATTCGATAAGAAAGGATTTTT
>DWJZ01005459.1:0-14034 GCA_018249125.1 Asbolis capucinus | reverse complement strand
AAAATTACGATGAGTTACATTTTCTCTTATGTAGGTAATTAGTATAAACATACTAATATTATAAATGGAAAAGTTTGTGAGTATATTTGGTTATTTAAATTTTATGCACGCACTAACTTTTGAATGGATAAACATGAAATTTGGCAGATACTCGTAGATAAATCACATCCAGGACTTAAACTTGACTTTAAGATTCATTATATCTCTGTTTATGTATTTATTTTTGCGTTTCCTGGCATCTGGAATCTCACTTAAGCTACTTTTTATCAACACAACTAGGGCGACGCCCTATATGTATTCAATTCTACCTGCAATTATTGCAATTATTCCTATAGTAATAATTAACCTTTATTTAAAAAGGTACATAACCCGAAGTTTATGCGGAAGCTTTCCTACTAAATCTAAAAGGCTGTTTATACTCGGTAATTCAGAATTATACGGACATAATACATCCCAAGGATATTTTCTAAGTAACGTGTAAAACAAGGAGATTTATTCATGCGCGAGTTATGCTAATAACGTCCTTAGCTCCGTCAGAATATGGGTACACTTACCCTTAAATAAATTGTAATATTGTAGCATCATTTTTGTGCAAATTGCTACGGCTTGAGACGAGAAGGTTCCGCTTTGCGATCTTGCGATATAATTCTGCATTATGCAAGTTACAACGTTTTGGTTCAGTGCCAACAGTCTCAGACGTGCATATGGCTGTATATTCGCTAATTCCGCGGTTGCTCTCCATATGAACATACCTACTACCTAATATTAGTGTTAATATTTTAGTAGTCTGGATCAGTGGCTTTCAAAGTTTCTGAAATTAGATTTTTTTCCTTGTTTATTAAGTTCCTATGTGAAAATAACAATATTATTGTAATCCAAACCTATGGTAGTTGGCCAGCGTGGTGGACTATGGCCTGTACCCCTCACATTGTGACTGGACACCCGAGCCCAGATGGGGGACAGTTGTCGACTGCAATTATGGATACACGTGTATGTAAGGAGTGGTTGCGATTGTACGTACGTTGGTCTCTGAAACAAGACGGCTCATGGTCAAATATTTCCCGTTTGTCTAATTTTCAAAACAAGAATTATCTATTACAATTTGACTATCACTTGGTTTGTTGAAAGAAAACGTAAAGAAATCTGCACTATTGAAAGTTCCCTAAAAAGTTCGCATAGGTGTTTGTCGTCTAGCAATCTTTAGCCAGAGGACCTCTCACCTAATCCCAAGCCCAGCAGTGGATATTGGACAGCAGTGATGGATACATTAATGTACAGTATCTATTCGCAGCCGTACAATAATGAGATCGAACCGATTTACATTAAAAAGCCTTGGAGTTCTAATAAAATTAACAATTCTTTCGAATGACAGGGGTTCGAGGCTATACGATTGATATTCAAATCCGGATTCGCCAGCACATCTAATATAATTAAGACGCTCCAGTAATTGAGTAGACATTCACCCCGCTGTTTAACCAAACTTTCTTATAAAACCACCTAGGAAAATAAAAGACGTCGTCCTGGGGGAATTTTCTTTTGAAGTAATTAGTGAGGTACGAAATGAACGCAAATATACCGAGTATGTGTAAAATATTTTATTAGCGGACCGTCATGTTTGTAAAGAGATTTTCTTTTATGTACCTTGGCACCTTAACTCCTTCAAAGGTATACAAACAAACGGTGTTTCTAGTATGAATTTATTTTGCTTATATCCCATTTGCTTTATGTAGGTAAAATAGGTTAGTTGGTGATAAGTAATGACCGCCGTACCTGGATATATTATTTTCATTGCGTTTATTTTAACTACAAATGAATACTAGGTAAACAATATCTTTCTAATATTATGACTATAATACGACAGGTTGGTTGGTCTAGTGGTTAGTGAACCTGACTACTAAACCGGAGGTCGTGGGTTCAATTCCGACCCAGGTCAAACTTTTATATGATGAACAGGAATGTTTGTTGTGTGTGTCTGGGTGTGTAATAGAAATATCTATTTGTCTAAGTATGTATTTAAAAGTATATATGTATTTTTATCAGTTGCCCGTTCACCATAGTACAAGCTAACGCTCAGTTTGGTTTCAGATGGCCGTGTGTGAGTTGTCCAAAGATATTTATTATTATGTATTTATTTATTATAAATTCGAAATTATATGAGGATGGTTGTATGGATGTATTGTTGGATAGATGTTTGTTATTCATGCAAAAACTATTAAAGGTACCCGAATTTTGGCACAGAGAAGGATTGTAATGTGCTAACACAGGGGTTGCGATGTTGGTGGTGCTGGTTGGTGACGGTAATGATTTGAAAATGTCGTGCTGAGTTTTATTCCCGAATGCAATTTTCTACGATGGAGTTATTACCTATACAGGTATTAGGTACATGCTTTATCGAGCTACGACCAGTTCTGATATAAATATGAAATCACTTCCCGCAATATCGCTGACTTATACCCCTGGGAATTTATTTCCCGTCATTAATTAATTAGATCGTTTATTTGAGTTAACTGATTTATTTTAGAAGGCATATAGTTAACTTAATGATATACGTAGATGTTTTCACTATACACTGTCTTTTTGTTCATATCGAAGTATCCGCTGTGTTTGTGGGAGAAGCCCGGGCGTTGTACGGTCCGTAAGTCAAGAAGATAGCCAGTATAAATGTGTTAGATTATTAAATAATTATACTGTGTTACGGGTACTCACGATAGATGTTTTTCGCGCCAATCCCGATATTTCGACCCAGTTGCACCCTCGCCCTCAGTCGGGACCATGATCCATGCAACTGGGTCAAAATATCGGGATTGGTGCGAAAAAAGCATTTATCATCAACACGCAAATACCACTGACCAGATCTAAATGAAATTTGTCACAGAAAAATATTATAGTCTGGAATAACACATATGTAGAATATACATATTTATCAACAAACCGTGTGTCAAAACCGCGGAAACTAATAGGTCGTTCGCTAATGCAGCATTTCAAATAGTTTCTCCCAATGAGTAATTGTCCCAGGTAAAACGAGCACTTAGTCTTTACCCCGGGGAGGCGAGAATCGAAATCGATTGATCGCAAAGACAGACGTTTCACCACGTGTTGAAAGGTCTTAGATAATATAATATAAAAGCTTTCAAGAGAATGGCGTTTCGTGTCTGAAGTATCAATTCAGCTTGTAAGATGACTACCTCTCGGTTGTTCCGATCCCACCGATGGCTGTATTGGAAAATTGCAACGAACGCCTTCCAATAAAATCTATAGGGAGTTCAGTTTTAAACTTTATTTTGTATTGGGAGCTGATCATGCAAAATGAGATTTTTATTTCGTTTTCTGTAAGTTTAACTTAAGAAATTTGTAGGTTTTTTTACTAAGGACGGTAGTAAAAATTAATCTATTATATATTAATCTATAATTCCAGATCGTAATCAATCTGTATGCCAAATTTCATTCAGATCAGTTCATTTATTTTTGCGTCAAGGAGTAACAAACATCTTATTAACCATCTTTACAGAATTTCGCATTTTTAATATGACTAGATTTTTATTCATTTACTTTAAATTATCTTACTAATTAACGTTTATCACCTCGTGCGTTCCAGGATTTCTAAAAATGATATTTCAGTTGCATTACGACTTCAAAAAATATATTTTTTTTGTTTTATACAATTTATTTACTGTAATTACACTTATTATCGTGTTACAGTGTTTTAAAATAGTAATTATGTTTATAATTCGATAACCCGCACGTTGTACATTGACAATCGCTTCGCGGTTAACAATATATGATTTCGAAAATAATATCTGAAGCATTGCAATTATTTGGCTAGTTTGAATTTTTATTTGTGAAATTTAGATAAATATTCTTTTTTTTCCAGTACTAGGCAAAGAAGTGTCATAAGTGTCATAGTCTTAAATTATCACAGCAGAATAAAGTGTCACCAACGCACATTACCAAGAAGGAAATAAACCGCTTCTTGATCTTCCTAACCTCCTTCATTATCCGTACTGCGAAGAAATGGAATAAGTTGCCCGCGTAGGTATGATTATAGTCAAAGTAAAAATATTTTATTTCATCATAGGAACATCGTGCTCACTCAATGAAAGTCAGAAGATTACATACATAATATTCATACATTCTCATTATGTATAATGTAAATGTCTTAAAGTCAAGAGTGAAAATAGGCTTTTACTAAGTTAGTACCCTTCACCATCAAAGACTACGGCACTTGCCATCAGATGGTTTCGTAGTCAAGGGCTAACTTATTTAATAGAAAAAAAAATGTAGATATGTTTGGTACTGAGGCACTCACCTTCGAAGCCCTGCACCGAGTTTCCCCGTGACGCGTATGGCATTAACAACACAGACACACAAACCCCCTCCAACCGAGCACAAATATACATCTATCATAAATACCTGCTCCGGCTGGTGATCGAAGCCAACGTCTAAGGGAAATCCCACAGGTACTTTAAATAAATCGAACAAATTATATCACTTCAAACTCAATTCATCCTGGACTGTGTACATTATGCTACGGGTACCCAAGATATGTTTTTCGCGCCGATATTTCGACCCAGTTTCCTGGATCATGTACCATGTCCCGCTCAACCAGAAAAGGAGCACGAAAAACTTATATCGAGAGTACCCGTAACATAGTCTAAACTTATATCACATAATACCCCCAATTCGGCAAATCCGGACAAACATTTTGCAGTTAAAAGTGGGTAGTACGAAATAGGAAACGCGGTATCGTTAAGCACAAAAGATGTTTCCGAGCCGTTGGGTCGGGCTGGGGAATCGAAAGAATGCGCTTCAACTGCCTTGTGATATTTTATCACGAACGCAAAGGAACTTAGAGATTCTTGTGTTTGTTTGAACAAACAAGTAACAAATACGCTGCGGAAATGCAAACTGCTTTTATTTCACGGGAGTAATTCAAAGGGATTGTACTTTAACAAAGGACGCAATAGGTTTTCCTCGAAACAAAAATCTTTATTGCACATTTTAAGAATAGTGCGGGCTTATTCAAAATGCCTACTCTACACATCTTCGTCTAAGGAACGAAACGCATATTAGTTTTAAATCAAAAGTTTATACATAAAAATATTCATCCGTTGTTCTGTATTTTGTTTTTGCTAGTCAAAGGGGACAGACAGCTGCGGAGCTTACACAGGAGGCTCAGTAAGACGACAGATATAAGTGAACCTCCAAAAAAGAAAGAAAAAGGGAAGAATTTTTGATGGGACCGGGGCCTATAATGACTCTAACTGAATTCACCTACACCGAGCAACATACCGTTTCAGGACAAGTAACAGAAGAATAATAAGGAGGCCTACTGAAGGACCGAGCGGAAAAGAAAACTAACTCCGTATTTACGTGCCCTCCAAATCACAGAACCGCTCAAGAAAATTTTGGCTCTAACAGTCATCCAGTCACTGTTACTTACAAGCCACAAACCTATACATTAACAACAGACAACATCCATTTAAAGCGAGTAAATAAACTCAAAAGATGTAAAGACACGAAGGACCATAAATTGTATTGTATCTTTCACTTCCAAAGCGACAACAAACGTAGAAGCACGTACCGAATTATGAAATTGCGAGTGGCGTCCTTTATTATAAACAATATTTGTTTAGGTCCTAACACATGCGAACGTCGGATTTGCATATTGGGAGCTGCAAGCTGTCTTAATTTCGACGTAATGCGCTGAGGGAGGATGTGATTGTGTTCTAGTCATGCGCGATATGTATAGATGTGTATCGATGTTTTTATAAGTATGTAAAAACTATATTTTTATCGATACATGGGCATCTAAGTAAGGAAAGTGAGCTGCCGCTGCTCCTCTTGAAATCCTGGTAATATACATTTATTTTACTCGAGAAAGTACCAAATATTAATAGAAATATGCAATGACTTTAGATGCATACACGGAAAACCGCATATCGCGTTGTATTAGTTCGACAACTAATACAGTGGCATACGGTGGCATTATTAAAACTAAACTAAAGTTGTTTTTTTAAATTCCCTTTATCTTTACTACGTTATTGAATTTCCTTAAATATTTTTTCTGTATATTAAGTTAAAATTACAGAAATAAGTTCACTATAGAATTTAATGAGTATAAATAAATCACTTTTCTTATTGTTTTCAGATATACGGCTACAAGGAGGTAAAGAGGTTTAATGTATCGTGGTTTCATAAAACAACACAATATATTTCATATATAAAAAAATATTTACCATACAAATCATTACGATATATCGATACGACGTATCGATAAAAATGATTCTCTCGCCCAACCCTGTTCTGTAGCGGTGATGAAGGGCGGGGTAGAGGGGCGGGGCCCACATGATGCCATTACGATGCAATTTATTGTCTCAATCTGTGTACACTGAAGGTACAATTTGTTGCCACTCCATGAATATTGGAAAGTGTTTCTCTGTTTGTGAGTCTATACGTCTATACATCCAAAATGGTGATTGTTATCTTCCATTCAGCGTAAAGGGTTCTATCTTTACCAGCTGATGCTCTTTACTTTGTCTGTGAAATATTAAAATTGTAAAAATCAAGGCATGGATCTATTCCTTAATAAAAATGATAGTTTCTTGAAATATCTTCCATTTCAGACAGTGGTTAGTATTATAAGTTATAGATCAGCGAGCACGAGAGTGCCCCCGCCAAGTCGAGTCTTGTGGAGTTCTTGATTTTCTCAGTTAGCAGGACTTTAAAAAAATTCCGTCTTAGTGACCGGTCTTAGTGGAGTTATTATGAACTGAAAGGCCTGTTGTCTTCAACCCATGATGGCTGACTACTGCCCCCTACTGCCTACTACTTGGTGTATTGCTGAATTGAATACTTTTGCAATAACCATTTTTTGCACTACCGTCAGTCTGCACATCTAGACAACACTTCCATACATACACTAACTTTATGAAGAGGAAAGATTTATTGATTTGTAACGGATAAACTCAAAAATTACTGAACCGATATTGATAACTTTTTCGCCAATATCCACAATGGATTCTTACAACTCACATGGTTTCTATTATATAATATTTTAGAAAATAGGGGATTTTCCTAGTAAATGAATTATCCGGATAAATATGAGATTAGTTACTGGTCATTATCATTAATGGGATAATTAAATATATTTTTATATATTATAAGTTAATGTCAAGCATACAACCCCACCTGATGGTAAGTGGCATGGTATTCTTAGATGGTAAAAAGCATTAACTTAAAAGAATCCTGTTCATTATTGTCAACGAATCTATTTAAAACAAAAATGTTTAAATCTATTGGGTACAAATGACAGCATATAAAACGAAATATATTGGAAAAAAGATTTTCATTTATGTAACTAAAATTCGCACCTCTAGAAACAATCTGTAGTACACTTGACAAGTCTGCTCGTAAATTGTATCGAGTTGCCCTCCCACAACTGTTCAGCATTCAATAAAAACATTTTAGTGGTTATCATTGACATTTTATTTCAAAATAACCAAGAAAATATAATTATTGAGTACTAGAAACTACTCTCACTTAGCGAAGAACCTCTTACCAGAAAACAATAGTTGTTGTGACATAATTGTAATAGTTAAACATATGGGTGTCGCGGACTTATAAAACTTTGGTCTATAATTTAAGCAGCGTACGCGATTAAAGTATTTTCTTGGTAATTTTTTACACACTTTGATACTTAAATCTTTTTCAGAGAATTCTGATTGTTACTTAAGAGTGCTCTATCTACAATTTCAGTGTCCATGAAGGACAAATGAACAAACATGCAAACTTTGTCATTTACATATTAAAAAATCCTTGGTATTCGGAAAAAACTCGAAACGCACTCAATATTGGGGGACGAACACAGCTGAAGCAATAAAAATACCGCGGGAGGGTCAATCAGGTTAAGTGTTTTGTCCGGCGTCGCGAATCCCCGAAATAATATATATTGGAGATTTATCTTTCAGGGAATAAGTGTTGAAATAGCTCGGCACAGCGTGCCTCGGTTGCCGTAAGGGTTCCCTCGGGTACAAACTCCTATTAAGGTATGCCGTACATTCCAGCTCAAAATACGATATTATTAAGCAGAACCCTTTATGCATCAACTCTGCAGACATTTAATAAAGCCTGCATGGATTTGCATCTCGTCAAATATTGTCGCACGGATTTTATGACCGAGACTTAGCAACAGGTAGGGGTTCAAATTTTATTCAGCAAATATTGCAACTGTTTGCCAAGTATTAAGTTACGTATTTCTTCGTCTGTACAGAATGAAAGTTTCAGCGTTTTAAAATTTAATATAAGATCTATTTCGCTTCAAGTGCTATATTAGTGCGCTGACACTTTTTAATTACTTCAAGGATTCGTCTGCTATGGACTTAGCATTGTACTATTTATGAAATGTCATTTTTTTTCTTAAGTACGTCTCGGGAGTCTCTTCGTAATAACGAGAAATTAAATTGAAGTGGCGTCTTCTCCGTAAATTTTAATGGGCATTATGCTGCAAACATATTGTCGGGGTGGCGCGACACATCTTGAAGCTTTAAATTGCATTTGGACGAAAGTTCATTCTTGACGGCATTACATACGAGTATACTGGTACATGAATAATTTACTTTGGTTTTAATAACATTTACCGTATGAGTACGTGAGTGTTTTTTTTTTTAATTTAGAATCCTGTATATACATATATAAAATGAACATCAACTTTGTTATAAGAGATGGCAAGTAAACTTTTATAGAGGTACATCTCACCTAAACTACCAACCTTGGTCAGGTTTACAGGTCTTCCCAAGTGTCGAAAATTCCCATGAGGCGATATCGCTTAACCTCTAACATGGCTAAATTTTGTGATTATTGCAACACTTTTAACTCCCATAGTCCAACCTTTTCATTGACCACTACTAAGCACGGGTCTCTTGATGATAGTAGGTAGATAGTAGTAGGTTTAGAACACCACCATGCTGATGTGTCGCGTGGTGGAATTAGTGGTCAATTAGGGTCGAAAGTTTCTTACGTCGCTCGAAGACATCTGCCACGGCTTAACTACTACTAACTAGCAGTAGATAGCAACGGACCTGCGGCTATACGTGCCTTCCGAAACACGGAAGCGGTTAAGAATTGTTTACCACTAACGATCACCCATCCTGCTATTGACTGCGCCCATTGTTGCTTAATATAATTGACCACTTGGGATTGGCAAGATGCAGTGTTATAAACGCTTCCATTCAACTTCGACTCCCATAAATGTTCCTCAAAATGTAACAGATATTTTAGCATACGTAACGAGAACAAAAACGGTGCTGTTATGTAACTGCTACCGTTTTTAGAGTCACAATTTATGTCAGCAATTTTATTTTGTAAGTCCCATTTCTTATCTTAAAGTTGTAATAACAGACTTTGAAAAATTACAAAAATAATATGAAATGTTTGAATTCCACCAGGTATCCTAAGTCGTCTTGAATGTTTTATTTATGAACCGTAGATGTCTGCCGGGAGATGCCGATGTGGCATTGTCGCTACGACGCTTACGGGTACTTTACATTGCACTCCAGTATCAAATGTACAAGTTTGTAGACTATTTCAGCTTTACTAAGACGTTTTAAGGTAAATTATATTGAGAATTTTATGTGCCTGACAACGGCACGAGAGAAAAAGAAACAATTTGAAGTGCACAAAGAAATTGGAGAATAAATAATAAGCTGAATTCTAATGGTAAAACTAAAGCACAGTAAGTCAATGTACTTATTTAATTTGTATGTACGCTGGAACATGAGCTTTGGGTTTTTCAGGACTCAACAATAAACACGGCCGACATCATGTCACTGACGTTCTGGCTGGCAAAAGACTATAAGAAGTAGTGGAATGCATAGGAGAGAAGAAGAACAGAATACATATTATTTATTTTGTTTTTGGTAATTTAAAAGCATGCCGCAAGGTGCGCCCTTTGCACCAAGTATCCTAGATGCTATTGAACTCACCTTGTCTAACGTGGTGATAAGATTTGATGTTCACTTATCTCGCATTGTCAGATCTTTGCGAAATCTTTTTTCTTTATTTTCTTGCATTCTGATTACTATAGCGCCTTTACAACGCGTTTCCACAGTTTTGGTTTTTACTTAAGCAAAAATGACATCGATTCGGAAGCTATATACATATGGTAAATAGCCCATTTACACTGTCGTTCAAAACATCTATAGACATAAGGAATAGCTGGAAACTTGGTAATACCTCGACAACGTCTAAACTTATTTTACGACGCTATGTCTGAGGCAGGCGCTAATTGGAAATACATGAGAATTTGCATTTTACTTTGTCTCCCAAACTCCCCGGAGTGACGTCTAGTCACTGAGTCCCGCTGTAAAGGTATCTATTTAAAGCTCGGATTTTAGGTAAAAAATAGTAAAAGTATTCATAACGTTTTAGAAGGGACTTCGTGGTTGTAACGACCCGGGTAAGTGTAAAAGTTTTGAACGCAGTGCTAAGTACTGCTAAGAGCTTATTTAGCAGGATAATTTGTAATGAGATTACTTGAGACTTTTACTACTTTTCGTTTACTTAGTGTCTAAACATATTTGGGAGTAGTTTAAGATTAATATTAAGAAAAAAATTATCGCTAGATTAAGTCACTAATGGTTGAGTAATTTTCATTTATTAGGGCAGTTTCATTCGCACAATTTTGTGTGTGATGTATTACGAGTTTCGTACAATTATTTTATACTAGTAGCCTGCCCCGGCTTTACATGTCCACCATTTTATGTTTTATAGAACATTTTTCTGATCTATCATCAACCGTCTCTGCAGCACATTCTATCAAAGACATTCACAGTACTTTTTTACTCCTTAAGTTAAATAATTGAAGTTTTAGTAAGGGTCACTATTTATTCTAGATATTTATATAGCCTATGTCACTTAGTGATAATGTAGCATTTTAATGGTGAAAGAATTTTTGATATCGGATCAGTACTTTTTGAGTTTATTCGTTACAAACATACAAAAATACAAATCTGTTCTCTTTATTATTAGTGTGGATGATGAATCTGTAAGTTTAAAGACCCCCTAAGAGTCCTACATCACAGACAATGGTGTATATGATTTGTATGTAAATTTAATTAAATTAAAAATAACTTAACAAATTTCTGTCCGCGGCTTCGCCCGCGTCATTATGTTTCAAAATACCTGTGTTTCAGACTATAATCTACTTCCCTGCTAAGTTTCAACTCCGCCCGTGTAACATAATAACCTGCACATCATCCCAGAAAAATGTGGATAAAATCTACCCTATGTTCATTTCCTGGATGTGGTCTACCTGTGTGCCAAATTTCATCTTATTACATTCAACGGTTACACTGAGAAGGAACAACAAACATCTAAACATCTCCACAAACTTTAACTTTTATGAGATTAGTAGGATTAAAAAAAAGTATAAATTTATAAGTTGTGAATTAAAATAGCTGCTTACATTCTCAATGACTGTTCTTAAGAGAATATTGAGTCCATGCTAATCATACTTCCAATATCAAATAAATATAATTTAATATCCCAACTAGGCCGTACAATCCGCAAACAGCCTTCGCTACTAAAATAACCCATAAAGCTATTACCTTAATTCCACTTAAAGGCGGTATTAAGACCGGTAAACGAAGTGGGATGAAGCCGCCGATTCTAGTACCATAAAAAACTATCTGGAACTTTAACTGAAAACTTTTAAATTGAAAACTGCTGTGATTATACACCAGACAACTAGCTTGCAATAGTCCTACAAATATTATAAGAGCTATAGTTTCTGAGGATGGGTGAATGTTTGTACCTCTTTCACGCAAAGACAGCTTAACGGATCTGAATCAAATTTGGCATAGGCTGGAATTACCTATCACGTGGTCGAAGACGGTGGAAATAATGGAAAGTTGTGGAAGTAATGAAAAGTTGTGTAAGTAATGAAAAGTTGTGTAAGTAATGAAAAGTTGTGGAAGTAATGAATAGTGGTGGAAATAAATGCGAAAGTTTGTGAGTAGGGATAGATGTATGTTTGTTACTTCTTAAAGCAAAACTTAACTTTACTGAACAGATTTGAGTGAAATTCGATAAATTGTAGTTATATTATAGTTATTGGGTTATATTATAGTCTGGAATAAAAGATAAACTACTTTTTATCAATATACAACGCAGGCAAAGCTGCGGGAAGACCCTAGTATAACAATAAACAAATCGTAAGTACCCGTTTAAATTAAAAATGTTTGGTATCCACGACGATATAACTTTGAAATTACTACAACTTCTTATACAGATACAAGGGATCTACGCACTCGAGGGAGTCTGGCAATCAGTGCGCTCGGCTCGTTCAAAACCCATTAAGGATAAATTAAAGCAAATCACAATTCGTAAGCAAATTCTGTTGCGACACCACCACCTGCCTTGCGACTCCACATAAATAACGTTAGGAGTAACGAAGAAATATATTTAACAGATATATATGTAGGTATATAGCCCCATAATAATACACACATTTCACTTATTGATTTTAAGAACTGACATAGAATTACATTGCCATAATAAAAAAGGAATATATGGACGGAGTAACGTTAAAAATATGTTCTAAATTTAATAAAATGTATTTGGTGTAATAGGCATTATAAGGGAACTCAAAAACTACACGTCAGATGTCGCTCTAATTTAAATGGGACAATATAGACACTAGTTTCGTATAAAAATATAATGATTAAAATCGTTACACTCGTGACCCGTTATGAAGCACATAAAAAAGTTAAAACGTAAAATAAAATCGAATTGAGAACTCTTTTTTGAAGTCACACCCAGATAATTAAATAAAATTAAAATATCATTAAATTATCAAATATTATTATTTAATAGTATCTGTCCCCCTAATGGCACCTGGACATAAATCCAAAAAAAAACTTACAATGTGAGGTGTACAGGCCATAGTCCACCACGCTGGCCAAGTGCGGATTAGTGGACTTCACACACCTTTGTGAACTTCATGGAGAATTCACAGGTTTCCTCATGATGTTTTCGTTTATCACTTGCAAGTGAAATCAACTTAAGATCTATTAGTGTAAATAGTATTGTATAACATACTTTTATACTCATCAAACTGATCCCGCGAACTCCATACCGCTTTAACTAGAAGAAATATATATTTTTTTATGTTTTCAGTTCATTTACTAGACCAATCGTATGTATTTAAATGACTGACCTCGTAAATAAACTGAAAACATGCCACGAAAACGATATACCTGATGTTTATATATATGTAATTGATAAAAAGTATACTTTTTATCAATTTTCAATAGTTGTGTAATTATTCTGGCTGGACACAAATCCAAAAAAAATGAAAGAAAGTCCAAATGTGTTTTGAGTTATAAATAGTGTAACAAATAGGTTATGTGACTTTGTTCTATATAAACAGATAAAAGAGTATACCTTTTGAATTATGTTTTGTTTGTTCACAATGACAGTGATAAGACAACATCTCTTGGAGATATTACAAAACAATATGTTTGTTTGTATCGAACAATACATCAAACACGCATCGATATGATTTACTGCGAGACTTCAGATAATATATCAGCTCTCAAAGTTGGAAGCTCGAGAACTTAATACTTTTTAGTGCTTCTCCGCAGACTTTTAAATATGTATGGCTTCCAGTTTGATCGATAGTCTAATATCTTGTTTTGGTGAGTTTTCTCTAAGATTTCGCTGAAGAGACTATTGTAAGTGCTTGTCTATGTTATCAGTTTATAATCTTTCATTACTTGTCAATAGAGAGAGCGTCTTCGTTTTTATCTTTTTACGTGATTATAATCTCTGTATCTTTGTTACTAATTACGAAATTTGTCTTGTGTCGTTATGGTAAATAAATATCTCTGGACAACTCACACACGGCCATCTGACCCCAAACAAAGCATTAGCTTGTACTATGATCAAACAACTGATAAATATACATATATATTTTTAATTACAAACTTATATTAATTATTGCACCCAGACATAGAACAAACATTCCTGCTTATCAGA
>DWJZ01005458.1:0-14034 GCA_018249125.1 Asbolis capucinus | reverse complement strand
TTGAACCGAACAAACCAACAAACTAATATACTAGCATACAACTTTATAATGATAAACTGCAAGTTAAATATAAAAGCTTGTAAAAATTAGGAAGTTTACATTTGTTTACATTACACTACTTTAAAAAAGCGCGCACAATACTCTATACTCCTGAAGACATCGCCTCAATATAACTTTTTCTTTGATTTGCCTGAATTGCAGTAGCCTGCAGTCGGCGGCAAACGCTCCTTACCGAAATGATATTAAGGCATAAACCAGTTTCTAAATTGTAATTATAACGTCACAAGCGGACGATGAGTCATGGTTATTTATTACTGTAATTGTAATGGCAATTATAACGATTATGATTTAATCTACTAGCTGAGATGACTGAACGTAGATTCCAGCAAAACCTTTAACCTGTACCGGTCATGGAAGTTTCTGCTACATTATTACGTTTTACTTTTTATTAAATGCTGAATAAAATGAAGGTAATCTCTGAATATTTTCGAATAAATAAATTTATAAAATTAATAGAATTTACCAATAAACTTATATGCATTTATTGATTAAGTAAAATTTCCATCATATCTCAGTACTTTAAGCGAATTTGGAGTCAAGGTATTAGTATTTTGTGATCTTTATCATGTGTTAAAAATTGTAAAATGTTGTCCTTCATTCAGCTATCTAAAAGAACTTATCGTTCTCTATGCGGTTCGTTCTAAGGTCATCAGATACGTCAGTAGTTTGACACTCACTTGACTGAAAGAATTCTGCTGTGGTCAGCTTAATTAGCACATAACAAAGTCTCCGTGAAACATCTTTTTTCAATTTTTAAGTATACGATCTTGGCTTTGAAATTTGAGCAAGAACACATGACTAGCATTTTGTTTTTACTGTACTTTTACTTATATGTGATCGGATTTTAAAAAAGTACTTATAATTACAATGAAAGTTGAGGTTACGATGAAGGTCGCCGTTTTTTGGACGAATGAATCGATTAATCGATGAAATCAATCTCGGTTTTTCCGAGTGTTCCTTTGTCATTTGGCTTCGAATAACATTAAGAAATTGGTGGTGGCACTAATTATTCTAATTTACATTAAATTAGTAGTGGTAATTTAGATTAAGCAGATGATGATCGCTCCACTCATTCCCATTGCACCAACATGGTGGAGTATGCTTTAAACCTCCGATTTAATCGATTCGTAAGGTCTATAGGGTGGAAGGGTTGGCAAAATGCCACAGGCCCCCGACCTGACGGGTCCCTCGAACCCGAGAGGGTCACGAGCTTAGGTGTCTAAGCAGTTGAAACATTAATATATAATTAAAATCTGATGATTATTCTTGGGGCCCCATAACATGAATTTGCCACATGTCTCCATGGCATAATAACTGTTAGCTGAAGCACATAAGTATTTTTTCATTTTATATAAATATTATCCGAGTACCCAATTCCGCGTAATTTGTGGTCATAGTCCATTATTTACATAATTGTAATAATTGATGGTAGAGGTTTTAATTAAGCCATTTTATAATTATGTAGGCGTGCGTCATAACATAGAATAACGACAAAATGACGTTTTTAGTGGTGGTAGATGTGGTTTGAACTTTGGTCTCTCGATTCCTTAGTTCGAATTCAGAATTCAATTATAATTCTAAAAGTTTACTTATAAATTACAAAGCTGTTATTAATTGTATCGGTGACAAACAAAAAATATGAGGACACCCGAAATTTCCGTATATAATTCTCTAAGGTGTGTAAAGTGGAACGGCACTTGGCACAACATGATGAACTTTGGCCTGTGCTCTTTATATTGTAAGAACACAACTAAGCCCAACAGTGAATTTACAATGATGATTTTGGTATTACAAACAATATTATACACATCTGAATAATGAACATATTTTAAATAGTTGATTGTTGATTTTTTTATTTTCCTTAATTTAACAGAGCAAACTAGACTCTTAGGAAAATAGTAAACAAAATAATACGGCGTTTTTTACCGTTTCAAGATCATTAAGAATGAATACGGATTTTTCTACAAGTTCAACTTCAGTGTCTGCATATTAGTGTTTTTAATAACCTAGGAAAATAAGTAATATTTGATTTGTTTTTTTATTTGTATTTAAATAATGTTAAATTAATATTCTAGTTCTTTTGTGCAAAACGGATGGAAATAAAATTATTTATTTCGCAAATTTTAACCTTTAATTATTAATGCAGTACCGTCCAAAGTTCGGTTCTGATTTTAAATAAATTAAGTATTTTTGGTGTTTCTGATATCGTTGTGTTTCCGATATAGTTATTTTTGGGATTTCTGATATTTTCCTTATTTATTACTACGGAATTTGCAATACAGAAAATCTTAATAATGGAATTTCTGTTAACAATTTCGATTTGGACATTTATTTCGTTTTGTTTTCACAATTTTTATGTAATTCTAAATGATGTAGGCAGATGTGTTTCTTTCCGCCATTTTTAAAAATTCGTAATATAATAATACAATCTTCACTGTATATAAGAGCATTTTCCAGGATATATATTTACCTACATATTTATATAGGTGTAAGTACAAGATAACATAAGCAGTTAAAGCTTAATGAATAAATAAATAAATATTTTTGGACAACTCACACACGGTTATCTGACCCCAAACTAAGCGTTAGCTTGTACTATGGTGATCAGACAACTGATAAACATACATATATATATTTAAATACATACCTATATAGATATTTACACACAGTACAAACATTCCTGCTTATCACAGAAAAGTTTGACCCGGGTGGAAATCGAACTCACGACCTTCGGTGTAGCAGTCAGGTTCACTAACCACTCGACCAACCGGCCTATCAACGTCACTTCGTAAATGTAGTCAATGTTAATTACATGCACATTATTAAGGATAACTCAAAAAGTACTCGTCAGATGTCACTCATAATTTTAGGAGACTTAAAGAAAAAAAATATATTAATCAAATTACAGCTTACAAAAAATATTGAGTAAGAAATATAAAAAATAAAATAAAAAATATAATTGAACTGAGAATCCTTTTTTACAAGCTTTTATTGAACTTGCAGTGTATGTTTGTATGTTCGGTTTGATCGGGTTAAATCAAGAGATGTCAAAAGATTAGAATTATTCGAATATATTCAAAGTCAGTTACAGTGAGTTGCTAATTGAGAGAGTTCCCTATAACCTGAAGTGAGTTATCTGAGAGTTCTCCATAGAGTTCTAGACTATGGGCTTGTACCCCTCACACTATACCCCGAGCCCAACACTGGGAAAGTTACATATTCAAATATACGTTCGTGCATAGTTAATGTCAAAATAATACTTTAAAAGTGCATTATTTATTATGTTTTGTGCATATTTTTTGTTACGTTACAAAGTCGCGTATTGTAACATTAACAAGTTGTTACAGCCCAACAAATTATTGTGTTAAACATATAATGAGACAGTTTTATAACAAAACTGTTACATTGTCATCCACTGGTTTATTTACGAGTTTTGTACAGATGAAAAAATATGACGGTTTTATAACACAACTGTTACATTGTCATCCACTGGTTTATTTACGAGTTTTGTACGGATGAAAAAATATGACGCTTTTATAACAAAACTGTTACATTGTCATCCACTGGTTTATTTACGAGTTTTATACGGATGAAAAAATATGCCGGTTTTATAACAAAACCGTTACATTGTCATCCACTGGTATATTTACGAGTTTTATACGGATGAAAAAATATGACGGTTTTATAACAAAACTGTTACATTGTCATCCACTGGTTTATTTACGAGTTTTATACGGATGAAAAAATATGACGGTTTTATAACAAAACTGTTACATTGTCATCTATTGGTTTATTTATGAGTTTTTTACGGATGAAAAAATATGACGGTTTTATAACAAAACGGTTACATTGGCATCCACTGGTTTATTTATGATTTTTATATGGATGAAAAAATATGACGGTTTTATAACATAACTATTACATTGTCATCCACTGCTTTATTTACGAGTTTTGTACGGATAAAAAATGGATTATATATAAATATATTACGATTGAATTACAGAGTATTCAAACAACTTAGCAACATATTACTTAGCTTAAATTGTATCAATGTGTATAGATTTATATATTATACGATAGGTAAGATCTTTATGATGAAGATAATCAGTAAATGAATGGCTATTGTACTTGTAGATAATATTCTAGTGAAATTACGTCATGCTGTATCTTTATATATGCAGTAACTTAACGATAATGTTATACATATGTTGTACAGTATACAAAATGTTGTACAAGTGGGTGCCAAAAGTTTGTAACCAGGATCAGACTTTAAGATTACAACAAATGAAAATCGAGGCTGGATCTGTACATATATTGTACATTAGCAACAGTGAATTGTACGTTAAACCCCTACTAATGTTATAAATCCGATTGTAACTTCTTTCTGTCGGTCTGTGTGTCTGTCACCTTTTCCTGCCTAAACTACTGAACCGATTTTGATGAAATTTGGTACATTTTCATTATTAAAAATATAAGCTCTCTGTATTCATTCACTACATGGGGTAAAACTGTGGGTGGTGAAGAGGTGTGGAAAGGGGGTACAACCTGTACAAGTACAAGCTGGACGTAGTCGCGGGAAAAGCGTTATGAGTGTGTACCTGTACACAATATTGTACATAGAATCACGTGACCGGTTTAAACTGACAAATAAGTGTTATTACTCATACAATTAAACGCTTTTTTGCTTGTTTTATTAAAAATATAAATAAATTACAAGAGTACCTATACTAACATTATAGAAAAAAATCGATGTACAAGAAGAGTTGATGTAGCAATTTTGATGGCCTTCTGAAAGCTTCTGAGATATTTACTTAATTCGCGATCAATGTTAAACTTAAACTAAGCCTGAATTCAATAAATTAACACGACTGAACATGAGTCTTTGGCGAGGAGATCGGATTATATGCCCCCCGAAAACCTCCAATATTGCTTAACGATGCTTTCTAGCGACAACAACTGTCTTCTTTATATACCTTCTAAAGCACGCAAGTGCTCGTGTGATTTTTGCCCTTTGCGGTCACCTTGCCGCTACCGGTCACAGCGAGAATATTTTTTTGTAAGAGAACTTGATATTTTTATCAGCCACCAGATGGCACTGCGATCCTTACGTTACGCCAAACGATAAGTAAGAAAAATTCACGCTATAAGTCTATAAGTTGTGAAATGAGATCGGTCGAGTTTAACGTCTATCCGTACACTAATAACTATAGATGTAACTGATTTTGAAAAAAAATTATATTCTAGAGGTAGTCTTGATATTTCTATTGGTATTACAAATATAATTAGCGTCATCTAAGGACGATTGATCACTATGGGACATTTCATTTGTTAATTAATATGACAAATAAGGAAAAAACAAGTTAATTAAAAATACATATGCCTTATACGGTGTAGAAATATGTTACAAAATAAACAAGTTGAGTTAGAAAATTTATATATTACAGAAAATACATACATAAATAAGTGGGAAAACAAAAAAATATAGAAAAAAACATATTAGAGCGCTTTGATAAATATGAAACACAGACTATATACGAGCTTTTACAATAAATGTACCTTTTTAATAATTTTGAATTTTGACCACGCCCTAAATAAAATGGACGACCTAGGGAAAATTTTCACGGATTTAAGTAAAGCATACGCCCTATTCTCTATAAAAAATCATTTTAAATACATGAAGGCTAACAAATAAATATAGTATCAGTTTTTCTGCCTTAAGAAACATAAATAGGGCACAGGGAAGGTCACTGCATTTTTTTGTACCAACATAAAAAAATCTAACAAACTTATAGCACAACTGCCTACATTTATACTTATAGAAAAACGCGCCAAAAAGCCCTTAAAAGACCTTTTCGACTTCAAATAATAGAAACTGAATGCATACAGCAACCGGTATTACATAACTTACGTGTTTGAGTTTGTGCCGAAACACTGCCAATTAAAAAAACAGCAAAACAAAGCACTTTCAACCCCATATTCACAGACACAACACAAAATCCAGAACTATACAGAACCACGCCCGTGACCCGTGACGCGTCTGATTTGACTGAAGCGTTTGAGACTGTGGCTAATAGGTAAAGCTTATTTAAAACTGGGCCTGTCGTGTTTGTCGTGAAATCTTATCAACGTTTCGAAATTCAGTGTAAAGGTGGGTGATATTGTACTTACTGATAAAGAGATAACGTACTAGTAAATGATATCTGGCTTGGCAGTCCGCTAGGGCAACACATTCGGACCCAAATTATTTATCATCAATAAAATCTAACTCCAATACAATGTAAAACTTTATTTACATTTTTACTTTGCCTACTGCACTCAGAGTCATTAATTTTTACTTAATTTACTTAGTAGTAACTGAATAATTTGTATACCTTATAGGATCTATGCTAAGAAGTTCTATACTAACAATTAACAAGTCTGAGTGAAAATGAAGTAAAAATTTCGAATAGAATAAAATCTATATTGCATCATACTTAAAACATTAACATTAGGCTTTATGTTAAAATTCCCCTCTTCAGACTCTTTATCAGCCCCTCTCTTCAGCAACACAGTCTATATCACGTTTAATGCATGAATATGAAGAGTTATGCTTTATATTTTCGATAATGAGGACTTTCATTTCCATTCCACGCCCTTCAAGACTTTTTTCGCGAAATATACGTAGATTTTGTTTTTCCGCAAGTTTTATGCTACCTCTGTACCAAGTTTCATCAAAATCAGTTCGGTTCTGACGTGAAATCGGACAGACAGACAGAGATAATAACTTAATAGTTACACATTTACAATATCAGTGAGGAAAGTAACTGTGTTAAGAATAAATCAGTGAGTAATTTAGTGACAAACTTGATGTGATACACTTTGATATTATTAAAGTACTCATTCAAATTTAATATAATTTAGAATTGTATTTCAATATAAAATGTCCCCTAGTTCAATGATAATTAAGACTTCAAAATTTTTCCACAACGAAGCTACATCAGATTGAAAATGGACCGAGTGGCATCAAGTTAAATGTTACCTCCGTACCTGTTTGTTCGACTAGGCGGGGCACATCCATGCACATCAGTAATGAAACATTAATATTGATAACCTAAACTATTTGTGTTTCAAAAAGACAGCTAACACTGTCACCTGTTACAAATTTACTAAAATTACACGTAAGCGTAATATCTCAAAAATGAAAAAATCGGTTCTTTCACGCAAGAACACCTTACAATTTTCATTGTAATTCATGATGATGATGTGCTGGTCAGATAACATTAACTAGGTACTATTCTCGGTGCAAATTCGATCTGGAATGTTTAAGAACAACCATTGCCTAGCAACCTGTGACAAACAGAAGAATTAAACTTTTTGTTGTTTTATCAGTTGTTAACTCTTTTGTACCCATTACATTTAAATCATGCTATTTGCTTGGTGAATGCATAAAGCGTATTAAAACGAAAATCAATAAATTGTAAAAGTATAAAATAAAATACTTCAATAGTTTGAAAAATTCTAAGTAGCTTCATGTTATTAAAGATGTCAGAGTGGGAAATTAATGATTTTCTGCGTTGTACCTTATCTATATGACTCTATTTATTTGTAGTCTGTCCTTGATCTTTGGTCAAAAATTTGTTTAGGAACTAATTTTTAAAAACATAATGAACATTAGTGGAAAGAAACTCAATTATTTTAGTTGGTGAAACACCTAGAAAGGATATTTTATTGGATTTTTTACATTTATTGCGGATCGAAGTTGCGCCAAGTATGTATATAGTATAACAATATTTTATGAAAAGAAAAACTTGGAAGAAAAGTAAATATCTAGCATATTAGAGATAAGAATGATATCCGAATTGTTCTAAGAATAATGTTTGCTGACGTCATTCATCAAGATAAAAAGTATGACGTATGTTCTGAATTTACAAGATCTTACAATAGCGGTGATATAATGGTTCAGAAGTACAAGACAAGACAATAATAATAATAATAAATACCTGAGATATTTATTATTCGCAACTCGCACACGGCCATCTAATCCCAAAGTAAACGTTAGCTTGTACTATGGTGATCAAACAACTGATAAACATACATATATATATTTAAATACATACTTATGTACATATTTACACCCAGACATACAGAACAAACATTCCTATTCATCACAGAAAAATTTTACCTGGGTGGGAATCGAACCAACGACCATCGGCGTAGCAGTCAGGTTCGCCACTAGACCAACCGGCCTGTCTATGGCCTTAACCTTCTCATTCAGAGAAGAGACCCGTGCTCAATAGTGGGCCGTGATGGGTTGAGATGACGACTATATAATATAATATGGTTGACAATCCTAAGGTAGATGTACTTTCGCCTACGCCTGCTCTTTTTAATATTTGCGGATTTCTGACAATTCTTTCAACTTCAAAACCGTGACTATCCTGATGTTCTGTGCAAGGCAAGACAGTGCAAGTAATATACATGACTATAAATACATAGATTAGCTGTACCCGGCGCCCGTTGCTACACATCAACTCGTCAACCAATGTGTCCGTACCAACACTTTTCCCAGATCATTCTGAACAAAGTTGCTAAAGACGTCAGAGCTGGCAACAATATATGTTACAATTTAAAACGTGTGTTAAAATATATGTTACATTTTAACATATTGTTAACAAGCAAAGTAACTTTGATTATAAAATCAGAATTTAATCCTTCATAATCTACTTAGTGAGATAATTACGATAAAGCTCATATAATTCGACAGGCCGGTTGGTCTAGTTGTTAGTGAACCTGATTCTACACCGAAGGTCGTGGGTTTGATTTCCACCCAGGTCAAACTTTTCTGTGACGAGCAGGAATTCTGTCTGATCGTCAGGACAAGCTAATGCTTAGTTTGGAATCAGATGGCTGTTTCATTTATACCAGTGTTTAAGAAACCTATCTGTTTCGTTTGTGGCCAAATTTTGGGCAAAAATGTCGAATAAATCAACTTTTATAGTATCATTATGAAACAAAAATTGTTAACAAGATTTTTACTGATGAGAAAACGGTCTATATATATATATATATATATGAGAAAACGGTCTATATATATATATATATATATCTATTTATATACCGTGTCGCTTACGGTATGTGACGTGAGTTCAATGGTTTTCCCCATCTCAAAAAATACTACGTGCCTAACGAAACGATTTCAAAAGCCTACCAAGAGCAATTCGACATTACGCGGTTTTCCTTGTTTTTGAACAACTCTGAAGTGTTCATACAGAGTTCATTAACTTAGTTAGCAAAGACTGAGTAGTGAATCTCTTGACATGAGTCATCCATCCAAATGATGTAGCTTTGAAGGAAATGAACTAAGCGACTTTGTTTTTTTCAGGAATACGAAAAAAAAATATCTTAATTTTATTAAAACACTAGCTTTTGCCCCCGACTTCGTCCGCGTGGTCGTGGTGGTTGGTGGTGGTCAAAATGCCGCTCTATGCCATATGTGAGTTACTTTCGAATGTATTATACGGTTAATTTAACACATTTTTATATGCCCCGCACTCCGCTTACCACGCGCCCCGCTACCTGAGTGCCCGAGCGCCGCCGGTTCATCATTTTATTATCTTTATATATAACACTATATTTTTCTAAATATTTATATAGCCTATATCACTCAGTGATAATGTGACATTCTAATGGTGAAATAATTTTTGAAATCGAATCAGTGCTTTTTGAGTTTATTCATTACAAACATACAAAAATACAAACTTTTCTCTCTATTATTAGTATGGACTAGTTCCGAGAACAAAACCTATCCTATAACCATTCTCAGCTTTGAACTACAATAATGCTATTTTTATCTTAAACTGTCCAGTGCTTTTTGTGTGAACCTCGAACAGACACAATAATTAAAAAAGAAATGTTTTTGTCTCTATATCGAAAAAAGATCCTGCATTGAAATAAAAAAAAAATGTATAGAAATTACTCTATTACAATTTTATTATTAGTACAGATATAGATTCATACATATAAATATGCTACCAATCCATCTTCCTACCACGCCCAATGTTGCTTAACTTATGAGATCGTTTACAATCGAAAGAAGCCGAGCTATGAACGGTCAGCGGTCAGGACGGTCTACTAGTATATCATAAAATTATTTAGAATAGTTATGTCATTTTTATTAGTGGAATCGCAGGCAACCGTTATCAGATATGGTATCGATCCGCCATGTTTGCCGTAGTGCGTGTACCGAGAGTCGCATAGGTTACGTTGTCATTTTGACAGGCCTGTTGGTCTAGTACACGGGCCAGCAACCTTTTAAATGACAATAATTGTGCACTCATGTTTGTCTTTTTAATTTTTAAAATGTTTTTTTAATTTAATTAAATAATTATGATTAATTTTAACAATATTGCACACTATTAATTTGGTAGAATGTAACGGAATAATAATTATAATCGTACCACCTCTGTACCTAGTACATTCAGGCAATGAAGAATTTGAATTTGAAATATTGGCAATATTCGTGTCGTTGGGAAGATCAAAAAATATGTTGCGCTGTATAAATGGAGTCTGTGTTGTGGTGAAAATATTCTAACTTACTCCTCATTACACCAGCTATCTAACAGTGAAAGTCATGTCAAAACGATCTAGCCGTTCCAGAAATTAGCCAGAACAAACAGACAACAATTCTAAAAAAAGTACTGTGTATCCATATGCATTTAATTTTGAATAATATTTTACTTATTTGTACAAATTACAAAAGACTTCGGAATTTCAAGTTCACCTTGAAAAACGTTCTAGAAAAATTACAAAAGACTTCGGAATTTTAAGTTCACTTCGAAAAACATTTCAGGAATATTACAAAAGGCCGGAACTTCGAGTTCACCTCGAAAAACGTTCCAGGACACAACAACAGACTTCGGAATATCAAGTTCACCTCGAAAAACGTTCCAGGTAAATTTCAAAAGACTTCGCAATTCGAAGCTATTGAAGCCAAAACCTGTTATGCTCACCGTACAGTAAGTACAACATGATATCGTATACTTAGTAAATGTAACGGAACAGACAGAAATCCTTATCAATATCCAGTCATACAATTCTGAACCTTATTTCCTTGAAATACAGGTGATATGAAACACTCATGTCTTGACTGCCTATTTTCAAGTAAATGATTCGTTTTTCTAACGGTTCCAGGTGAATAATTGAATGATTTGTTATAAATATATTCATAATAGATTGTTTTCGCATATCATCATCACGGAAATGAATTTCCTGTCGAGTGATGTTGATTGTCAGTGATCGGAGACGTTAAGCGACAGCAAGCGGCCAGAAATCGGATCAGCATGGCAATCTACAACTGTCCCACTACTGGGCTCAAATCTCCACAGAACGTGAGGGTTACAGGCCATAGTCCACGTTGGCCAAGGTGGACTTCACACACCTTTGAGAACTTTACGGAGACCTCTCAGGAGTGCAGGTTTCCTCATAATGTATCCCTTCACTGTAGCAAGTGATAATCAACTTCTGACACGTACATAACTTTGAAAATTAGAGATACGGTCGTCTTTGAACCACCAGATCACTGCGTATACTTGGTTAAAATTGATTAAACAGATAAACTAATTTATATAAACCCGTCTGTAACAAATAACCACACAATAATTGGTATGCTTTTTAACAATTTGTGTTTACACAGTCATGTTTACGTTAAATGAAATACATAGATATATTTTATGGAAATAATATTTCTACTATCTTTAATTTATAACAGTAGTACTAAGATAAGAAAAAAATTTCCCGCCCCTTTTTTAATAATCAGGCGCCATTTTGGAAATTATATAACCTATGTCACTACCATAATTCTGACGAATTTAACGACACCTCATATTTTAAAATCCATCCAGGCGTTAGGCGTGGAGGGCGTGAAAAAGAATGGACATACATATGCTCGAAAAACATCATCCTGCTTTTGACTCGGTTAGAAAAAAACGAATCGATTTTGAAAGTGTCCTACAATTATTCGGTGACAGTAATATGTATAAATCTGGACTGATGCAGCGCTTGGTGCAGCAGCAAACAGCGGCTATACTGTCAGCGGACCTCAAAAAAACTTGTAGGAGCCAGAAAAATTGATTTATTTCATAATATTGCGTTTATTGGAGTCGATAATATTTTTTTTATTACTTTATTTCGATATCTTTTTGCTTGTTTCGTTGTTTTTCATGTGCCTAATGCACAATGTTCTGAAATGTTTTTTGTTTGACACTATGTATGTAGTTTCATATTCCTGGCGGTGAGATAATCTTTATTGTATTTATAATGAGTTATTAAATTATTTTTTTAGCTTTCAACGCTCTCACTCCACGTAAACTATAATTGTGCAAAATTTCAAATTCCTCCGACCTAGTAATTTTCGTAAAAAGGGGCAAACCGCACCGCATTAATATTATACATTACAAAGGCACCTTTACTAAATTACTAATTTTGTAACTGTCACGCAAAGTGAAAATAAAATCAGCTAATAAGCTAAATGGAATTTTTATGTATTAAATAACAAAGTGATTTTAACACGCAAGTATTCCCTGTACCCGTGACATTGGTTGTAAGTTTATGAGAACATTTACAATGAAAAAATGAACTTTAAAACATTATACGGATAATCTATTTTAGTAATTCCTGCTGGACGATGTATGATACCTGGGGAGCGGCTGAGCGAACTGTTTATGCTTGGAACTTGTATACATATATGTTAATGCGGTAGAAAACTCTTCCAGCAGTTTCAGGCAATCCAACAGAAGAACAGGTAGTAGACTCAAGTAACAGAAACGGTATCGAGCTCGTACAAACATAAAATCAACAAAGAATAATAATAATTTTCACTGAAACTAGTTAGCACAGTGTATAAACAGAAAGATCTGAGGAAATTGAAACGGCAAAGTAAAATAAATATTATAAATCCCACACCGACTTTGGTCTTTTTCCAATATAATTTTTATACGATCTTTTTAACGAAACAAAAGGTTAATTCTAGTAATATTATAAATACGAAAGTTTGTGAGGATATTTATTACTCCTTCATGTAGAAACTACTGAATGTATTTGAATGAAATTTGGCACAGGGATAGATTGTAGCCTAGAATAAAACATAGAGTACTTTTTATCAACATACCACGCGAGCGAATCCGCGGGCAGAGCCTAATTTTCACTGTAACTCTATCCTATTTTTATAGGATTACTAAGATTTTATGTTCATGTATTTTGATAACATACCATACCAAATTACGGCCTTCAACCACGGACGAACGGACGTAAAAAATAAAAAATAAGTACCTAATTTTAATGTGATATGTAGTAAAAATAACGTGCAATTTATTAAATACAATTTGCAGGTCACTCTAGGTTCGATATTTGCTACAAAATGTTCGGTCAAGAAAAATTTACGTTAAAAAGAAGTTTGTGGAAGAAAATTATACTTCGTGGCAAAGATTTTCGTATGGAAACAAGTATTCAAGGGTTTAGTCACATCGCCGCACCGGGGCGCCACTGGACTGAGGGGCATTTTTGTGGTATTAACTAAAAGACATCGCCACATAATGGTGACTGAAGATTGTCGCCCTGCCAGTACTTTAATAAGTATAGATAAGTCTATACTAATATTATAAGGAGAGATTTGATTGTTTGTTTGAAGAGAATAGGCTCCGAAACTACCGGCTCTTTTCAAAAACTCTTTTCTAACTAGAATTCTACATTATCCCGGATGAACGTGGCATCTTCGATCATGTAACCAAATATGTGAAAAAAATACATATTATAAGGTGTTTGTTTATATATATATATATATATATATATATAATTAACAATAGAGCAAAGTTAAAGTTATGTACTACAGTTTTATAGAGGACAAATAAGTCTGCGGCACCATATATACATATGTATGTCTGACTGTTACAGTTATGTAACAATAATTACTTTTTTTCTGGTAACTGACTCTTCCAAAGC